>JAPMOR010068037.1:51022-74369 GCA_026543865.1 Argiope aurantia | reverse complement strand
TATATATATACATTGTATATAAGATCCAAACTATGGAGATCTCTTTTCTCTATATACTGATTGACACCACGTGGCAATCACTCAGAAGGAAAGAGATGATATCGAATGCTAACACACACACACACACTTCTATTCCAAACTGATCAGGTATGACCTACTCTTCAGGAGCAGGAAATGACTTTTTGTAATATTGTTAATATTATATGGCGTGGTAGTGCTCGTGCATTATAATTGAAGTTATTTGCTCACAGACAATTGGAATCGATCGCATGTATGAGGAATATAATGGAAGCAGGTAAATGTGAAATTATGCTGAATGCCCAGAAAACAGAACATAGGTTTATTTTAATAAAAAAAATTATAAAATAAAAGTATGATTTAGGATTCATAAACTCATTCAATGATTAGCACGATAAATAGTATATTTTGTTTGACATAGTTACTTGCAAAATTCCTATTATAATAGATAACATACATTTTTCGCTGTCAACATTTCATTTAACATTCATTTTTCCTGCCATAATGGATGACATTCATTGTGAAGATAGATCACAAACTTATTTCATGGTCTAAATACTTTTCCTAATAATTTAGTAGTTTTTGAAGAGCCTATTTCTTTTTTTCAGAACCAGATATAATTTACAAATTATATCACAAGATAGCATTGAAAAATTCAATTAAACGTATGTTAAGATAGCTAAACAAACAATGAATAAAACAGTATCGCTACAAAATTAAGGAAAATAGTTAGCAATGAAAATTTAGATAATCGAAGATCCTGTTGAATCAATGCTCATCAGGTTTTATCAATTGATTATTTTAGATTTTTCTAACATTTTTAATAAATTAAGCTATATTATTTTCATGTGACAATATTTGCAGGACGGCATGTAAGATTTTATTGTTTGACATCATGTGACATGCAGGATTAAAAATTCAGTGAATCGCTCTACTCTATAGTACTCTGGATGCAGCTACCAAATTTAGAGTATACGTATATGAATAATTATTATTCATTGAGGAGAAAATTTCAAAATTTTTAACTAGATATTTAATTAGAAATTAATTGAAATGTTAAAGTTTTACCTAAATTACATTTATGTATAATATAACACAAAAATCATTTTCAAATAAACTTAAAAATGTCATAAGTATATTATGTATAATATTTGTTTTTATTTTTATAAAATATATTCACCAATTTTTATAAACTTTTAAAATTGTTTTAAGTATAATTTGCAGCAATATTTTTCATTAACTACTTCGTACATACGTAAGGTTTAACAATATTAAATACTTGATTTTATAAGTATCTCAATGTTGCCACTAATAAATTTTATGAATAAACTAAGCGAAAGAAAGAGTATCTTGAAACTAAAATGCAGAGAAAAGAATAAAGACACTGTTGATTTTTTTTTAAACTGAACAATATACTAAGGTTTATTTATTAGATGTATACCAAAATGGATTTTTTTAAAATATATCAATATACGTATGCTAAATGTTTTTCAATAATCATTCCTTTAAGCTTTTTATAATCAAGAAATCTGAAAATTAATAGACCGAATAATAATAAATAATTCAACACCTTATTGTTGAATTCCGTTCACCTTTGAAAGCTCATCAATGTAATACAAGATTCTGGGAATCCAATCTCCCTATTTAATAATTTAAAATTGTATCAAAACTCGATCGAAAGTGCTTGAATTAATTTAAAGAATCTGAATTGCTATAAAACGCTAAATATATACAGTCTTAAATAAGATTTGATTAACTTTGAATTCCTTCTATATTATGACAGCAAAAATTAATCTTCGTTTTTAAGCGTTTCAAAATCTATCCTTTTTTTCTTTACTTTTATAAAATATATTTTTTTTAATTCTTGTAACTAATTATAAAAACGGATCAATAAGTGATTTACTTTTTTTTTCATTTTTTCTGAAAACATTTTTAAGAAAGGAATAATTTCTTGATAAATTTATTTATGTATTCTTCAATTCTTATGAAATATCGTACAGAAAAATACTTCATGAGTAGAATTTACTTTATATAAAAGCAAAGAAAAAAGCAAAAATGGAATTATAAATAACTGCGAAAGATATATGCGCAGAACTAAAAATATTATAGCTGTTGAATTTCAAATAGCCATATTTTCCTCATAGGCCACTATGTTCTAAACGTTTTCAAGAGATATAAACTCAAATATTTCAAAATAGGTTTCTATACACTTAAATAAATAGAATATCAACTGACTGTCTTTATGTTGTACTACATTACTAAACTAAAATATGAAATAAGAACTCTTGCTGTTTAAAAGAAACGATAATGCACATCAAAATATGCATTTATAGATAGAAAGAAGCTAAAGGAAATCCTAATTCATCCCTCGAATATCTCAACAACAGACAGAAAACATATCAAAATTGGGAAATTTCTACTTCAAAGAGAAATCGGGCCCATTCAGAAAAGGTAGAACCACGTTTAGTTTTGGAAATGTTCTGAGGCATTGCAAAATGGTACTAATATTTATAAATGTTGTACTTTTCTAACTAAACGAAATGTTTTAAAATATTCTATACATTTTTTTAAAATTATGGATTTTTCTATAACATGTATGTCGTTCGTAATAAAGTATTTGTTTCTGAACCAAGCAATAGCTGGGAAATGAAAGTTTGATGGTATGTGTATGAAAGAAGCATTTGGAAAAATATTTATGATGCATATTATATGTCCATAAATGGTTATGTTTCCTGCAGATCCTACTAGATTTATATGTGCAGTAAAAAAATGCAATTTTTGAAAGAAAATTTTTATTTCTATTGTTTATATCTTCTTTAAAGTCCTAAATACATTTAGATTCTTAGAAAATGTTATACACTTCTTCCTATTTTAAAAAATAAATGATTTTTTCCAAAAATATCATTAATTTTAAATTACGAAAATGAAAAAAAATTTAAGAACAAAACAACATGACTGCCAATCTGTTCCAAAAAGATTTATCGCAACTTAATTTTGGGAATTTTTTTTTCATATATATTTCAAAAAATTCTAAATTTTTGAATTAAATGTTTGTTAATGAAAACTATTAGAAGCAATTTTGCTTAGAATAATATCATGAAAACTACCAGCTTCGTAAGAATATTAAATTAACCAGAATTCAATTACTATATAGCATGGGGAAATTTCAAATTTCAATGCATTCCTTCGCAACTCGCGCACAGTCAATCGACAATATAAAATGATTCCTTTTTCATTTGTAGCTCATATAGATAAAAATGTTATGTTAGTGGCTAGAAAATGATATTTCTTCATAATACGTTTTAGAAGGGACAAGGAGTTATTTAAATTGTAAAAATGAACTACAACTACATTTTTTTATGTGTGAGCTTTGAGGGAAGTATTCTTGATTTTCCGAAATAGTTTATAATAATTCATAAATTGTAATTCATAACTGTACGTTATAATGTACCTATAGAAATTTTATTTACCAATTCTTTTGCTAGTAAATATGCAAAGTTTAATGTTTTTATGTTCCTGTTGACATATATTATGATCTATATACATATTCGAATATAATAACGGAGATGTTTTTTATTTTAAAATAAGTCTTTACCCGTATCTGAATCTTAGATACAATTACAATGAAAGAGTAATTAGAAGATTGGAATAAATCATTGTTAAAGAATAACAGTTTTATAAAAATTCTCTTGATCTCGTTCTTTTAATAATGATCTAAGAGAGAAAAGAATTATTAAAATAATAATAAAGATTATAGTTACATGGATATGGAGAGATGTTATTTCTATCAATATATGACGATGAATAGAACATAGAGACAAAAAGATGATGGATAGACAATAAAGGCTGAAGATGCTAAGGCAACTTAATAAAGTTTTAATGAAAGGAGCAGAGGAAGAAATGCAAGCCTTCATAAGATTCGAAAGCAATGTTTTTCTAGATCAATACGTGATGTTACAAAATTCTATTATTTATACAAAAATAAATTAATTTTGATAACATTTGTGTAAACAAGAAAACAATCTAATTTCTATGTCATTTTAATACAAAAATAATTGCAATTTTATGAGATAATGTGCATTATAACTTTAAACTACTATTTATTTCCTAAATAAAAAAATATCTGAAGTGTTTGTACTTTTAAAAATCTTTACTAATGTGTATATGATAAATTTAACTGAGATTTTATGCTACGTCATTTATTGGAAGTGTGATTAATGTACTTGCAAGCTGCAATTTCAGCATGAAACATCACAAAAATCAATAGTATCCTACAAATATATATTCAGACATGGAGACTCGACCATTTCACTGCTGCAAGCTTAGGGTGATTCGCTTACATTTTTGTCCTTCAATAGAATATTTAATATTCGTACAGAATATAGCATATTCTGCAAGCGCATTAAATTTATTTCTAATTTATTAGAAGATCAAAATCAAGTAAATGCAAGGCTTAAATAAAATTACCAAAAATTATTTACATTTAGTTTATATGAAATACTTCAGAAATTTTATGTCGGTCAATCAAATTCTAAATTTTTCCTATCAAAATTATTTATATGCTAGGTTTCAAACGTTTATGATAAAGATTCATATAGAATTATATAAACTTTTAAATGCATATCATTTTTTTAAGCGTTGTATATACATCCCTAAAATAATGTTTCACATTTAAAATTAATAACTTTATTGTACCAAGATTATATAGCCGTTACTTAATTATTGAAACTGAATAATTTTTTAAAAATTTAATACGCACTTCATAAAAAAAATATTTTTTAATTCCAATAATTCAAACCTATTTTTAGCTAAAATCAAATACTGAATTTTTGAACTTTAATTTTGATAAATATTGTTGCGAAATTTTCTTTACCGGGGTTCGTTTGGATAGTGGAAGTGATATGGTGTGTAGAACGCTCAATCAGCAGACGGTAGTAGAAAATAAGACAACGACGTTTATTTACACGAAGACACACAGGACAGCACAAAGCGACAACTATATACAGCACAGAAGACGATTATCTTCACCCGAGACGTGTAGCATACAACAACACACACAGCAGCATACAACCAGAATCTACTGCAGACAGTAGCGCACAGCTCAGTTCAGCACTAGCTTGACTCACTCGCTTCCGACTACTCCGTCTTCTACTTCTCCGACTCGGATTACTGACTTCGCTCCGTCGATTCCGCTTACTCTTCTTCGACCACTCCGTCCACTCTGACTACTCGCTTTTCCGATCCGTCTTCGGACTACTCCGTCGTCGTCCCCTTTGGCAGCGGCGGCCGCTTCCTTTTATAGGTCTCAGGAGGCGAGGCTAGAAGCCTCTCAACCAATCAGGAACGTTCGAGGCGTATCTCGGTTCCTACTGGACGGATCGGGAAAATTCTCAAAGTTTCGGGTATTATCTTTTTTGGCGCCAAAGTCGCCAAATTCGTCGCCAAATGGTCGCCAAGTTTGTCGCCAAGCTCTGGGACCTTAGACGCGCCACCTGGACGCCGTCTAGTACCGATGACTTTAAAACTTTCTTTCCGACGATGGAACAAACTATGCTGGGAAGCCGAATTGCAGGTTTGTAACAATATATTCAATAATATCAAACCATAATGTTGTAATTTCTAAAAATAAGAAAGAATGTTCGAAAGGGTTATGTAGTTGCACAAATACTTTACAGAATTTAAGGAATTTCAGCATTATTTTTCTCATTTTATTGCAAAAAAAACATATTTTTTTAAACAAAAGTTCAAAAGCTACACCAAGGAGCAATGTATCTCAATACTCATAGAAATTTTAGGTCAAATACGCTCTACATACCTATAACCAAATGCATTAAACATGACTAAAAACGAAAAAAATACCAAATGCATCTCAACTTTCCCTGTAACTTTCGACAGAGCAATTTCTTGTCTCAAAAAATGAAAAATCGAAAACACAGGGAGAGAAAAATAGAGAAAAAGAAGCTGAAAAAGTGGAACTAGTTTTTTTACGGTCCAAAAGCTTTCACATTTCCTTCATATTACAAGGTGAGTGGATCTTTGAAATTCAAATTCTTCTCTCATGTCGACGAACATCACTTTTCTTTGTATACCAAAACCGCAAAGCCTTTTGGAGAAAGGGAGAAAAGTCGGAAGTAAGTTTTTTGAAAAAACAGGAGCATGTGTAGAATTTTTTTTTAATGCAAAGAATATCGAGTGGTTTTGTTCAAAGACTTTCACTGCACCTATTCATTTTTATGAAAGTATTTGTTTGCGAAGAACAGCTAAACTGTGTTCGCTTTTTGGCAAGCTAAAAAATGTTCTAAATCTACTAAAATTTTAGAAAAACAAGTCACAAAATAAATGGTTGATCATCTTAAAAAATAAGTAGATAGATGTGTGATTGTTAGACATTTTCTACTGAATATTTCCCGATTTTATTATTTAGTTACAATGTCCTAAACTTTTATAATTACAATTTCGATATTTTTCATTTTAATAAAAGGTACAAAAGACTTGCATAACGCTAAATCAAGCTCTCTTTAAATAAAACTTATCTTAGAGAAGTTCTTACTGTATATTTTCAATAATTTACAGAACGATGCAAAAATATTTCCTTTTTATTTCAGTTTTTGAAATTTTTCCCTATGTTAGAGCATATATTACAAAAATAGTTTCTATTATTGACAAGATACCTCTATGTTTGTCCTCACTGTTGTTAAAAGTACTCATGTTAACCTCCTATTCTTTGAATGTGATCTTCATTCATGTGAATGTGATCTTAAGATCACATTCACATATTAAAATATCGTGTTAATTTTATAAAATTACAGGGAATGAATTGTTGAACTTGCGCACAGTGAAGGGTTATATAAGAGATATTTCCTAATTATTAATTGAAAGCATATAACAGATATATAAAAAATATTTTAAAAAGCATACTATACGTTCTTCTAGTATATTTTGATATATAAAATTCAATATGTAAATCCCAGTCCCTGGCAAAAAAACCCTCCTACATTAAAGGCAGAATGGCGATAGGAACAGTAATAAAAATGATGTATAGATATAGTAAAATGGCGATGATCAAAGTGATGAGGAAGCCGCCTAACAGCAAAATTCAGAATTAGTATTCTTTTCGAGAAAAAATTTTGACATGTATGCAAAAAATGTCAATAACGAAGTTGTAAAGGATCATCGATTCCGTACAAAAAAATTCTTGAGCGTATTAATACTAAAAAGATGATGCATAAAATATAGATTTGCTTGATTGCGAGTTCAAACATTATGACATCATGGAAAGTGGAAGAAGAATTGAATAATTACTTAATATTATGCCTCTCGTCTTTCTTACTGAATGGACTTATCATTAATCATGAACGTATTATTTCGGACAGGACGCAACGGAAAAATCAGAAAGAATGGATATTGCAACATGCAGAAACTCCTATTATTTTTCTCCGTTAATGTCATTTGATAGAATTTCTTAATACTGTCTGGTTTTGAATATTCAGCCCCAAAATTTTATCTTTCAGCATTCTTATAATCAAACATTTACAGCTTAAATAGGAATTATCAGCGCATAGTAATATATTATATCAAATATACACAAATTGGACTCAAAATATGCCTCATAGTCTATTCATAGTATATTTGCTAAAAACGTACATTAGATCTGCTAACTGTCCATACTAAAACTGCATTTAAATTGTTGTTGTTACTTATGGCACTTTACAAGCCCGCTGTCAGATCTGTCAGCGATTTACGCCGAGTGAGCGTCTCTTATTTTTTCAGTAGCGCCAACTAGGACCAAGAATACGACTTAACTTCATTAAAAACAAAAACTTAACTTTATGCATCACATTCGCTTGCGCAACCCCTTTTTACAGAGGGCACATTCACACACCTCACAGATAGAAAACAGAAGAGGAACAACCATGCCCGAACGGGACTCGAATTCGGGAGGAATTCATAGGGGAAGACGCACTACCCCTATGCCAGAACAGCAGCGTGTTTAAGCTGTTATTTTGGCAATCGCTATTTAGCGTGTATTTCTTAATATTTATGTTAAATTTTTCGCACTAAATAAATTATAATCTACAACACTGTGCATTTTCCGTATTAAGTACCATAATTGAGATAGATTTCTGTGTTATTGAATGAGTAATTTTGAACCGTGACTAGATAAGGAAGATAACAACTGAGACAAATATCCGGCCACAATTTTCTGCAACACACCATCGGAGGAAAAATAACTCTCAATATCATACTTTAAGTATATTTCACATATATAATAGAACCTTTTGTGAAACAATCTTTCCGTGGAATTGTGTTATCCCAAATTTCGAATATTATCACTAAACAGAACATCTAATCAAATACCGCACGGTCTTTTCCATTGTAGCTTAACACGATTTTCATAAAAATAGCTGTTGACATTGAAATAACAATATGTAATTCTGAAATATTTTGGGTGCATAATGAGTTTATAAATGTCTTTTTAAGTTGTATTTGTGTTTTTTAAACTAATATTGCCTTTTTCGGAATATAGTAGACTCATAAATTCATATTTAGTAATAATTTATAGTATATTCCTCAATTGGGGAAAAAAATCTTGCTTGCTTCTTGAGTCCCTCCCAGTGTTTTCGAGCAGCAATCTTCCACACCATTCTCATAGAAAAGATGATAGTAGGTATTGAATCACTTCATTACAAAACAAATCATAGAAAAAACAAAAACAGCTTTCCCGTACAGTACAGTAAATGTTTTTTAGATTTGCGATTTCTGTAGCCTTTCGGATAATCCAGTTTCGGTTAATCCAAATTTAGTTAACCAATGTTTTACTATTCTTAGTTGCACCATATTATGAAATATATTCGATGCTTGTTTATTTTTACAACAACCAAATTTAGTTGGCCATTTTTAGATTATGTCAAGATAATGGATTTACACGATGATTTTCAAATTATGTTAATATCGTCATGCTCCATTATACATAAGATGTCAAGATCGCTTCATTCTCAGTTTTACTTGGCAATTTTCAGATAACGCCAAGATCACCAATGCCGAATTACCAGTTTTTTTCTGCTATTTATCTTGAAAGGAGAATAAAGAATAAATAAGTACTAACTATTCTCATATAGTCCAAAATAAAATTGATAGGACCAAGTTATGAAATCAGTTCTTTAAATGCGCTTCGTTACTACACATTAGAAAATCAATTCTCAAAAATAAACTATTCTCATGATTGTACCTTATAGAATTAGTTGAACAAATTTACGAAATTCTCAGTTCTTTAAATGCACTTCGCTGCTACACATAAGGAGACTAATTTTCATGATCATACCTTATACAATTATTTGAACCATGTTACGGAATCAGTTATTTAAATTTACTTCGTTGCTAAGCATAAAGAAACTAATTCTCGAAAATAAAATATTTTCATGATCGTTCCAAATAGCACTTCTCTAAATATACTTCACTGCTATACACTATGAAATCAGTTCTCAAAAAATCACTAAATATGTATTATTGCACCATACTATAAAAAAGAATTCTCATAAATTCTTCCAAATATGATATTCCGATGCAAGTCTTTAAAATCAGTTTCTCTTGTCGTAAATGGGATTTACTACATGTCATTTCTATCTGCCGATTGCGTTGATATGATTCAAATACGATGGTTATCTTTTTGCAGTTTCCGTATTCAAACTGAATATTTATGCATTTGAAATATGATATTTCTGTTTTGAATTTCTAGAACCCTGCCTAACAACCATTTCATTGAAATTAAATTAGGGTTTTCTTATGAAAGATCCATATTACAGGTAGAAGAGAGGAAAATCTCGTTTGTTTCGTTTTATTATTCAAATCACATATATGAAAATAAATCATTGTTTTGGGATTGTAAGATATTTTTCTAGAATAAAATATTTGATGTTTTCTCCTTGTTCTAAATTCGTTTTAGGGGTGAAGCTCCATAAAAAATTTCTTTTTAAATATTGAAATGTTATTTATGCGAATGTATTTTATCAAACCGGGAGCTTAACAAACTTTGATAGCATTACATCGTTATTTTTATTTCAAGATATTCACACAAATCATATTTAAGCTCGATTAATTTCTGCAAAAGATTTTATAATACATTGTTTGAAAAACATTCTTGCATAAAAACACGAAAAAAAATTTAAAAATTATGAATTGAAATGTATCTATATTGCAGTCTGCTTTCAGAGTAAAAGATGTTAGTAAAAATGAACATAATTTGTCAAGTCAGTAAAGTAAGTAAAATAAACGTCAGTGAATAAAAAAAAAATTACCTTTTGACTTTTTCTTATATCTGAATACCGATAAAATATTCAGATAAAGATAGGTTTCGATAGCATTTTATTTATACTAATTTATTTAACACACTTTTATCATTCATGTTTTGGAAAATGGAATTTTTAATTGATTATATATTTACTTCTTAATACTGTAGAGTTTTCACATTTTGTGCGCTTGAGTGTTTATGATGTCGAAATATTATTTATAAATATTATTTTATTGATTTAATGTTTTTCAGAATACCATCAATTTCTCGACTGAATTAACTAAATTTTATTCCATTTGAGTTATCCCATTAAATAATAAATTTAAGAATAAAGAATTCAAGATTTCACAACATTTATAAGAATAAATAATGAATTAATAAATTAAAAGTAGAACATCAATAATAATAATGAAATAAAAAAACCTTCTAAATCTTAGTTAAAATGTATTTTATTAATTAAAAATGTCTATTTATGACTGTCATCTATATTTTTAAAAAATGCTGATTTATATTTAAAAATATCAAAATGTTATGGGGTTTTTTTGCACACATAAATAATTTTGTACAGGGTGGTTATAATTAAAGTTATCCTGTTTAGACCTACGTAGTGTCCAATCTAGTGGAAGGATGTCGAAAAAACTTGATATTTAGGTTGTATAGATCATGGGGGAAAAAATCTGCAATAAAAAATTAGTTCAAATTTCGGCCGATAGATGGCGGTTTTCATGTACGATAAAGCCCGTTATGCAAATTTAGAGTAATTTAAAAAGTCAATACTCACTGATGCAAAATCATTCTTCGCCATGTCGGTAGAGAAGAAAGGAAGAGCTTTACTGATAAAGTTGTTTTATCAGAACAGCATAATTTGTCAGGTGCACTGCGAGAATATCGGCTCTAGAAAGACTTACGAAAAGGGTCTATGTCCAGGCAGGCTTTGAAAAAGATTATTATTAAATTTGAAGAGACTGGAGAGTTGGGTGTGGTACAAGGAAGAGAACGGAAATGGATTTCAAATAAAACTGCGGAAGATGTCGTTCTTGCCGTGTCGAAAGAACGTTTGATTCGTAATATTCTTCATCAAGTGCTCAAGCGGTGACACGTGATTTGAGCCTCCCTTGGTCTGTAGTACGAAAAGTTCTTCGACCCATTGTAAAGTGGTATCCATACACATCCATCATGTGCAAGCGCTGCATCCTGCAGACCCGGAGAAACGAAATCAATTTGCTAGATTTTTTTTAGCCATAATAGCCGGTGACAATTCATTGCCTCGGAACATTTTGTGGTCATTTAGTCTCATTTTACCCTAGGTGGAGCAGTTAATACTCAGAACTGTCGTATATGGGGTACTGCAAATCCTAATGTTGTGCATGAACAGTCTCTACATCCTGATTACATTACTGTATGTTGTCGTTGTACTGCTAATTTCATTCTTGGTCCTTTTTTTTTTTGAGGAGAGAACACCTCATGGCCCTCAAAGGTGTTCCGTTACGGGTGACCGTTACCGCTATCTTCTTCAGCAGCAAGTCATTCTTGCGTTACAAGAACGAGAATATTTAGGGACTACTGTCTTCATGCAAGATGGTGCACCACCTCACATTGCTCGACCAGTGACGGCATTGCTTCTTGCCCATTTTGAAGATCAACTGATAATTTCAAGAAGTTTTACAACTGCCTGGCCTCCGCGTTTTCCGGACTTGAATCCCTGGGATTTCTGGTTGTGGGGATTCCTGAAAGATCGTGTATATGGACGAAGCATACGGACTCTACATGAATTGAAAGCAAGCATAACACGTCATGTTGCTGCAATTGATCGAGAAACCCTTCGTGCCACTGTTGAATACGCCATAACACGCTTTGAGCATGTGCTTGACGTAAATGAAATGCACATTGAACATATATTGTAATTAGATAAAGTTTTTAAGTTCCAAATTGTGTTTTTTGTTTTCATGCGCCGCCTTCTCAACTAGCGATTGAAATTTGAACTATTTTTTTATTACAGATTTCTTTTTCCCATGATCCATACAACCTAAATATCAAGTTTCTTCGACATCCTTCCACTAGAGCGGACACTACTTAGGTCTAAACAGGGTAACTTTAATTATAACCACCCTGTATATGATAAACCAGACTTAGCATAAAGTAGAATTTTTTTTAATTTCTCTTTTCCTGCAGGAAATTGAATGAATGTCGCTAATTTTCCTCACTTTTATCCAAAAAATTATAGTAAATATAATTTTGAACTTATTACAAAATTTATCTTAAACTCCATGCACAATCATGTATCATATCAGAATAATCTATAAAAAAAAATAAGAAATTTAGATTTTTATTCTACCAGGAAGACATACATTCTCTAAATATCCGAAAAATCACTGCTAATAGTGATAAAAAATATAATTCTAAAGAAAAAGGGATGGAATAGAAAACAATTAACGCACCTTTAATTTCAGCTTCGCATTTCTGTAGTCATATAGTATGAGGTTATTCTTCTCGATTTCGGTGGAACCTGGAAGATAAGAACGAGCAATCTGATAGGAAAACTTTTTTTCCATGCTGAAAACAAATGATACTGTTATATAAAATGTTCGTTAGATAGCTGTACGGCGAAAATTCCAATAGGTTCAATAACGATGATGACACTTAATTTTACGCGAAACACTGGCGATAAAACACACAGCCTAAAAGTATACAAGAATAGAACTTGAGGAAATCCTCAACACACAAGCAAATAATCGTTTTAAATAATCGTAACACTAAAAAGTGCCCAAAGAGAACTCACTGAAGATCAGCATCGAATGCTCTAAAACAAACGCCAAACCTTATATGGATATCACCATGTATCTCGAATGTTCTATGTCCCTCATTTTTGTCGCCAAGACGTCAATTGACTGTCAAGAATGTTGCCAAGGCCAAGAATCATTGAACCATCTTTCTTCCTCCATCCAACTGAAGTCTCTGTAAAACTCTCCTCCTATTCAGGAAACTATTTGCTCTGTAAAACAATATCATAAATTTGTAACAATAACAACTCGTCGTTCAATGTCAGTCAAATCTGAAACATTATAATTAAGAATGTGAACAGAAGCATTTTTTCGAATTCAAAATAAAGAATATGTTAGATAAAAGAAAGGTTGTTTGTATTTTATTAATAAATATTACAGCATATAAACTATGTAAAACTAAATTCGAAATTTTTAAGAACATTTGAAATAATGCTATATTTATTCAGTATGGCAAATAATTTTTCACTATAATGTACTATCTAATAAAAAATAAAGATATTCAGTTGATATTACAGATTTATTTACAAATATTTAGACGAACTTTCATGAAAACTGTTATATGTAGTTTACTTAACGTAGTTACAATTTATAATATTTATCTTCCTTATAAAGACATAAATTTACATAAAATTATTCCATTTAAAAAGTAATGATGAAAAAATAAAATATGCAAATTAATATATATCATCAGCTCCATTTGCATCAATTTACTTCAGATTCATTTGTAAATTTGCAAAGTTTTATGCAATGTTAAGTTTTTATTATGATGGATAAATTTTTAGCTGTGATAGCAATTATCATGAATATGAATGAAAAGAAAGAACATTAATTATAATTTTAGCCTACATTTGCCAATCTATAGGAAATAATACATTTATTAATTTGATTTTGAAAGTATTTTCCCCTTGTTTTAACCTTTTTCTTTTAGAAAATTATTTTTTTATTTAGCTTATTAGTGTTCCTTAAACTACCTTTGAGAAGAATTCTGTCATTTGGTCTTTAGTTTGAAAATAATTTAACTTTTCAAAGAAGAATTAATAGTCTAAAAGAAAGAATGGTTACAATGAAGACAATATTTGATTCTCCAGATTTCGATTTTGTACTTCAATTTTAACCAAATCTAAACCAAAAAGTTAATCTTCCACTGTTGTACCAATCCTAATTCGCAATCATCTGGGTATACAATTCCTAAAAAGGATAAATCTTTTCATTATGATTGGTAAATAAAGAAATAAGAAATATAAACTTTCTGGGATAAATAAACTATAAATCCTCACAAAATCAAGTATTATTACACCGTTCCTTTTTATTAAAAGAGAGAGATAAAATATTTGTATGCCATTTGTATACCTCTCAGAGACAACTTAAAAGTTAAGATCGAAATATGATTTCTTCCTGAAAAGTTGAAGATCAACAGATGGCGCTATAGATATAAAACAGAACAAAGAAGACTACCACTTCCTTGTCGGTGAAAATTTTCCACTTCCCAGAATGCTTAGCGAATTGTAAGAAGTCGTTCTTAACCATCGACAGATGCTGTCTAAAGAAATCAGAACGATTGATTCAGTAGACAGTTCGGCTGCGAATAAGAAATAAATAAAAGACTTCTGCCAGCTGGAACCAAAATATTTTTCTTCTTCATTTCCTTTTGTAGAATAATTTCATTTCATTGCTGCGCCTGTAATAGAAAATGGAAATGATTCTCTGTTCCCTATACTAAAGGATATTGAGTAAAAGACAAATGCTTCAATGTTTTTATACACTGCGAGTTAAAATAAAATTAAGAACTTTGTTCTCTAAGCAATAGATGTAAGTTCTGAAATAAAAGGCTTCTTAATATTTGAGCCAAAAGATAAATTTTAAGGTAGGTTTGAAATACAAAAAGTTGAAAATAAAGTATGATAATTCTTATAGTGATGCTAATATAAAAGATTCTTTCATTTTCAAATGCTATACATTCAGAAGTATTACAGTATAAAGATAACTGTTATATACAATTAGCCGCAAACTCGCCAAGTTTTTTGCAAGCTCAATGTGTACCCCTTGATCACATGGCACACTCTCAGGTGGAAGTTAAAATCATTCTATATGTTGAATACCCCCAACCTCTTAGGCCATTCTGTAGACGGTCCTCTTCCTGAATTTTTCTAATGCTTTGGTACTGGTAAAACATAAATAAAGTCCTTAATATGCCCCCAAAAGAAGAAATCGCAAGTTAAATCACTTGCTCCGGGAAGGGAGAAAAGAATATAGCGAGATATTATCAGTAATACTTCCAATCCAGCACTGCGGAAGTCCATCGTCCATATATAGACAAATTTTAATGTTCCAATTAAAGGGTGACCACTCTTGTTGCAAGACAAAATCCCTGGTATCAATCCCTGGGAAGAAGAAGATTTTTGTCTATGAAATTACAGAAAAAACATTCACCTTTGAAGAATCTCTTTTAACTATCATAATATCTCGTTATGTTTTCAGCCTCAAATGTGTAAGGCAAGTTCAACTATCTGCAGAATAGGTGTTGAACGACTTGGAAGTATACATATAGAAATCTTCGTGAGTTTACAGTTATTTTCACAAATCATGCATATTTGAATATTTGTTTTGAATGTTTCAAGTTTTTAATATGCATTAATCTTTTACAGTAGTTTCACATTGCAAAGGCATATGTAAGGAAAAAGCACACATTTTTTTGTAACATATTGTACTTTATCGGATAGATTCAAAAAAGTTTTTATTTATTTCCATAACTTTTGTTGGTTCTTGGAAAGCAACGATCCCCACTCCCCACCCTCTCCAACTAGTTCACCAGAAGTAAAGTGAAGGTGTTTTGATAAAAAAAAGAAATCTGTTATAAGCATATAAGTAATTATCCCTTAATATGTATATTATAATTAATTGGTATTAAAATAGTATTATGAGTAACCTTTTCCATGAACATTTCTATAATTTACATTGTGTTAGAACCAGGAGATAAACGCAAAGTGCGTATATGGAGTGATAAAATAAAAGTAAAACATATTAGTATATTGTAATTTGAGTTATTTTCTAGAAATAAAAATTCATTTTGGTTAAATAAATATATATCTGAAATTCTTATTAAAATATGAATTCATTTAAAAAAATCAGGACTGAAAATTGTATAAAAATCTTTATGTAAATTGAAAACCTTTTCAAAATGTATTTTTCACAGTCCTGCTCTTTAAATATTAATGATGCTCTGAATAATAATAAAAATTATACTAAATGTAATAAATGAAAACTTAAATACAGAAAAATATCTGCTAATAATTTTCTATAAATTAGTTCAATAATTTCGCAAAAATATTTCTCTTTTACCTTTGCTTTTGCATCACTACTCCAAAAAACATTTTTTCCCTTTGAAATAGATTGCTTTCTTCTTAAATGTCCCATAAACCAGATTACATCTGAATTTTTCACCTTTTTATTCCTTAATTACAAAATTATAAAGATCATTTTACAAAACAAAAGGGAATCAAATTCCAGAGTCGTATTAAATTTCCGCTAAAATATTCATAAACAACTTTATAAAAAGTATGTATTGTAGCAGCTGCATTACACTTATCTTCTCTTTTGGATACTAGATGGCGATGCCTGATTAGGCCATCCCATATGCCATCCCATGATGCATTGCGATTGTAATTACAATGAGATGTGATGTTGAACTGTGAAGCCGCGCGCGTGAATGTCGTCTTTGTGTTAGTGTATGTTTAAGTGTGTGAATGTGATTATTAAAGAAATGTTTCCCACAACATTCGTCCTGTTGCTTCTTGCACAGATCATAATAATCTACATACCACCACAGTATCACTATATGGTATTTAATATTTATTAATGTTAACTGGCTTCTTCTTTATTAATGTTATTAAACCTCTTCAGCTTCATTTTTGAACGAACGAAATAAATCTTCTTAAATAATTTAAACTAAAAAGTTCTAAATTAAATTATTCCATTATAAAGAATGCACGACATTTTAAATCAAGCAATAATCCCTGCGTAATTTCCTTTACTTAAGTATTGACTTGATAAATTATTTTTTTATGAAAAGAGTTTTTGGAAATTGCACTTTTAAAGCAATTATTTTCTTTGGGGAAAATATTTAAATGCTTCGAGAGATATTGGATTGTAGCAATTATTTTATACTTTTCATAACTGAGGAAAAAATAAATTTGATAAAGAGATTAACTCAATATTTAAGTTAAAGATTTTTAGTTTGCAGAAATTTAGTAATGGAAATAGCAGACTGTGCAATTTTTCTTCATGTATTACTGAAAAAATACAATGGGCAATTGAAAGTACAAAATAAAGTTGATAACTTCATTTTGGAAAATATAAATTTTAAGTAAATATCAGCATTCAGAAAAGTAATAGCATTATTAAAAAACAATAACATACGCATTTAGAAACACAAGTGCTTTAATTCAACATAAATACTCTTAAAAATTCTAGACGACGATTGCAAATCTGAACTGATATTTAGTGGGTTTAGTTTGGTTATATTAACATCCCGTATTAAAGCAACGCTAGAACGGAACTTGTAATTTTGAACCGCGATCAGATGAACTATAACTTAATTTTTGGATTTCTAATGTAAACTACACAAATAATTAGCAGTATCTTTTTCCTTAACCTTCAATAATTGGAGAAAATAAAATGATTCAATGTTTGAGGAAATGAAGAAAACTATTTAAATTTGATTGCAAAATGAAATCTGCATATTGAAAAATCAAACTAAATATTTATTTATTCTAGACATAGGTGCTAGAATATTTATTTATTCTAGACAATTAGAGTAATACTATTAAAAATATGCATTTTTATTTAATATTGTATATATTATTTTTCTGCAATAATATTTTCATAATTTAGCTAGAAAAAATATCAAAATATGCATAAATCTTGAATCACTTTTTGCGTAGCGAAAAAGCATCAAAATAATTTCCAAGTTGAAAAAAAAATTAATTCAATAAAGTGAAAGAAATTTCCTTTATAAATTTATTCTTCCAATGTTTTACCACTTCAAAAATAGTTTACTAAAACGAATCATCTCTGTCGCCATTTTAATTGCGTGTGAAATGATAACATAATATTTAACTTACAAGAAAATTACTATTTATTTAACCGTTATTGAACATTTACTAAAACTTTCTCTATGATTTATGATATTTAAGAATAAATTAATATATTGTTTAGAGTTCTATAGAAATCAAAGATTTAAAAATTAATTTTATTAAAATAAATTAATCTGCATGATGTAATATAAGGATGAGTCTTGGTGAAAAACAATTATTATTCTAAACTTTATTTGGGAAAAAGCTCCAAAAAAATCAGGAAACTATTAACCCAATAGCAGCATAAAATTTCCGAGAGCTAGGCATTTAATCCCATTTCTTCTCTGAGAGCTTATCAATTTGTTGGGAAGCTCTCTGATTCAATCTATTTTTTCGATTAAAGAAAATTGTATCTAATTTCTCCATAGATGTCGTGATTGATTCAACCACATTCAATCTCTTCAACACGCTTGCTAAATCAAATGTTTAATAAGCTTAAAGTAGAAAAGCAATCCCATTATGTAGTTACTTCTCACAAAAGCATGCTATCTTTTTTTTTTTTTTTTTTTTTTCAGATTCGTCTGAAGGGAGAGAAAAGTGGGTTTTTTTCCTAAATTCGTCTAGAAAAAAAAAGGGGGGTTGTTGTTGTTGTTTGTTTTTTTAACCTTCTTTTGAATAATAGGAAAAGGAAGTTTTGCAGAAAAAATTTGCTCTAATATAATAAAATTAATAAATTGCCATCAAAATTTCGATAAATTACCATATTTTAAACCATATAAGATAATCAATTTTTATTTTTTTGCACATGAAATATACAAAGAGAAAGTATTAAAATTATCAAAAAATTCAACTCGGATGAATCTATAACTTTTCAAACCTCCCTCAGTTCGAAAAATATATCTTTTAAATCAACGCCTGTCTGTAAACATGTTAGAAAGTATGGAATAATTATTGTAATCATCGAAAAATTCTAATTCGAAATTTTGAAGAAATCTGACCTTTACGAGTTTCTGAACTCCTAGAGTTGAGAAAAGACATTTTTCGAATTACGTCTGTCTGTATATCTGTCTCTGATTATTTGTTAAGACGATCCTTCAAAAACGATTTGAGATAGATGGATTAATTTTGGTAAACGATTTTTACACAATTTTTTTAGATTTCTTTCAAAATGTGAACGACGAAATTCCTTTTAACACAAAAAATTCAAAATGAAGAAAACTAATATATCTGCAAAACAGATGCTAAACAGATTTAGCATATAAAAAATATATCTGTGCCATATTTTGAACCAAATCTGTCAAAAGGTTGTTTGTCTGTCGGTCTGTTTTCTCAAGCATATAACCGGTTTGATTTAAATAAATTACCTGTATGTAAATTTGTGACTACAGTTGTAGTTATGTGCCAAGTTTTGGTTTTCGGTCGGAAAAATTTGTTCAAAATACACATTCAGTTTCTCAGCACTCGTTTATTACCTGAATTTCAGTGCAGAATTACCAATGATCGTACTCTAATAGGTTCTTTTGAAACTATTTTTTTCAAATTGCATACGATTAATAATAAACAAATACATCCATTAGAGAACATACGAGAGCTGTTGATTTTACAATTAAACCTGATATTTTTTTGACCGTTTCTGCATGTTTTTATATTCGATACTTTGATTATATTCTCTATATCTAATTGTATATCAGAGTAAAATTTTTGGATTTATTCATCAAAAGACAGATTGTCATTTATTTGATTTCTTAGCATTATAATTCATAAGTAGATTAAAAGACAAATAAATATAATTTATGTTCTTTTAACCTAAATTTATGATAATTAAGAAATTTTGAATCGAATCGGACAGGAGTACATGATATTTTACAAAATACATTTCCGATTAACTTTTGTATACCGATGTACTTTTCACTGGTTTGGTCACCAGAAAAATTAGCTTTCATGGCTGTTAAACATTTGATGTAGGAGACATTTAATTAGAACATCTTTCTTTTTTCCATAAGGCTAGAATAAAATTAATTTAATGAAAATTGAAATTTGAGAGAAAATGTATTGTTTTTCTCCAAGCCCGCTTCAAAATAAAATAAATTTTATCATTAAGTGAAAATTAAATATTTGCGCAAAGCAAAATTTAACATTAAATTCAATATTCAAAAATTATTTACAAAATTGTAAAATTATTTTATTATATTTAATAATATATTATAATTTTAATAAAAAATAATTTTTTTTCTTGTTATATTGTAATGTTAATGTTATGGCCGCATTGAAGAAACGCAGTCGAATGTCCATGGCCGAATGGTCATGAAACTGGTCTCGTGATCAAAAGACCTGGGTTCGAATCCCGCTCGAGAGAATGCGTTTAATAGTATATGTAATACTTAACTCCTAGATTTTATGTTTTCCTTTTCTCCTTTTTAAAGGTTTATATGAAACATTTAATCAAAATTGGGAAAGAAATTGTGGATTTTTCTAACTTATACACGCACTCTACTTTTACATACACATAGATATGGCGATGTCCTGTCATATTGTAGAAGATTATTTGGAAATCATGAAGAGATAATTCCTTATTTTTTATAAGAAAATGTTTGAAATTAAAAAAATAGAATTATTTTCATAAGGTATATATAAATTGATGACTTTATAAAATTGCCTGGAAATTCTTGTGGTAAAAATAAAAGAAACTTTGAGGTTCATAACAAAAGGAACAATATTTTCCAAAACATTAAAGATACTTAATTTAAAGTTGAGGAAATATGATGGAATTGTAAATGATTTTATATCACCAATTGATGAATTGCTAAGGCAGCGTTAATGATTGTTCTGACATATTGAGAGTTTTCTGGTCACATAGCCAATCAGCTTCAAGCAAATAAAAATACGAGTAATCTGAAATCGCATGGATTCGCATTAAATTAAACGCCTTCATGGATTGCATAAAGTGATTGTAATCGTCCGTCATCTGTTATTATGATATTACTTGTAATTTTATTGGACAACGAGCAATATACGAAGGCCAATAATATTTTAAATATAATAAGTGTTTCGCTGAGGTTTTACATCATACCATTTGCTTCATAGCGATACAACAATCACTCGATGTATGAGATGTAACTAAATTTCAGTAAACGTTTCGACATGAAAATCACACTTTTAACGTTCCAAATCATCTAAATCAGAAGATTAGTTTCTTTCAGATCAGAGTTTCTAGAAAATGAAATAATTCTTTCTTCCCTAGATGAGCAATTGAAAGCAATTTTTTAATTCTTTTTTTTTGTGTGTGGTAATCAACAGAGAGATAAACATCTACTACTTTGATCTCTGTTATTTCTTGCTCTTTCTGCTTCTTCCAATCCTAGTAAAAGATAAACGACGAGTAAGTATTTCTTTCTCAGGGAGTATCAATGATTTGTGATCCTTGACTCTTGGATAAATATTGTTGGCCATCATCATTTATTGTATTCCAGTTGCTCTTTTTTTTAATTGAGAGATAGTAAACATCTTGTACACATATTTTCTATATCAAATTCTGTGCGATTCATTAAGTTTCTGGATTACTTTTGGAATTTACTATCATTTAATACTGGAAATTGAAAAGATTGGATATATATATATATATATAGAGAGAGAGAGAGAGAGATACACAGAGTGTTTCAGTGAACCGTTTCAGAACTTCTAAGAGGGGTAAGGTACATCCTGACGAACCAGAATCATATACCCATGGGCAGTCAGAAATGCTTTCCTGACGCGGTAGATGGCGTTGTGCGAAAAGTCCGAGCTTTCTTGCAGGGAATCTTCATTTCGCACAAGAACGCCAAGTTAGTAGGATGGATGATTACACGATCGTAGAGTTAGCCGATATGCATTTGGCGTACGGGGCTGCAAATTGTAGTAGGCCAGCCGCACAGCGTTTGTACGTGGAGCGATATCCGACGAGGCGTATTCCCAGTCATAATTTCTTTGCAAGACTGCACCAGAGGTTAGCTGAGACAGGTTCATTAGAAAGAGCTCACCGGGACAGGGTAAGAACAACATGGACTGCAAACGCCGAACAGAAGGTGCTTCAGCATGTACAGGGGAATCCAAGAACGAGTACAGGAAGTGTAGCAAACGCAGTCGGTGTTTCCCATTGCAGCGTCTGTAGGATTGTCCGAGCAGAAGACATGCATCCGTTTCACGTGCAGCGTGTCCAGACACAGAAACCGGAGTATTATGTACCTCGTATTGCTTTCGCATAGTGGCACCTGGGAAAATGTGCTACAAATCACCTTTTTTTCCTGCTGAAGTGTTGTTTTCCGATGAGGCATCCTTCAGAAGGGAAGGGATTTTCAACACGCATAACGACCATATCTGGGCGGTCGAGAATCCGCATGCAATACGACGTCGTGCAGCACAGAATCGATTTTCGGTCAATGTATGGTCCGGTATTGTAGGAGATCACCTCATCGCGGTCAATGTATGGGCCGGTATTGTGGGAGATCACCTCATCGGACCTTACCTGTTACCGTGTCGTCTAACCGGACCTTGCTCTTTCTGCAACAAGTATTGCCACAACTTTTGAGAGATGAACACATTTCTGCATCAACGCAACAGACAATGGGGTTCCAACATGATGCATCCTCTGCCCATTATAGCGGAGATGTTCGTAACTACCTGGATGTCACATTTGCTCAACGGTGGATCGGACGTGAGGGTCCCGTGCGTTGGCCTGCTCGGTCACCCGACTTATCATATCTTGATTTTTATTTCTGGGGTCATATGAAATCGCTAGTTTATGACACCCTTGTTGACACTGCGGAGGAGCTCGGTGCAAGAATCGCAGTAGCTGCCGGAGAGATTCGAGATATGCCTGGAGTATTCCAGAATGTTCGGATGACCATGCGTCGGAGATGTGAGGCGTGCATTGTAGCCCGTGGAAGAAACTTCGAACATTTACTTTAATCCATGTACCTTTTGCTTCTTTTCATGCATTATTAAAACGATTTCTCATTTACGGTCTCTTTTCTTTATGATGCTTCTGTGTACAACACCGCTTCAGGAAAGCATTTCCGACCCCACATTGCTCTATGATTTCGAGTTGTCAGGATGTACCCTACCCCTCTTAGAAGTTCTGAAACGGTTTACTAAAACACCCTGTAGATATAGATATAGATATAGATATAGATATAGATATAGATATAGAT
>JAPMOR010068037.1:35181-51012 GCA_026543865.1 Argiope aurantia | reverse complement strand
TAGATATAGATATAGATATAGATATAGATATAGATATAGATATAGATATAGATTGAAGCTATCAGCAGTTGCTATCAGTATCAGCTAATCAATATAATGAAGACCAATTACTTATGCAAACTAAGGCAGAGTCTCAGTTAGTAAAATCATATTGTGTTATGAATGCATTTAATTAAGATTTACGGAAAATCTGTAAAAATTGTAACAAAGTAAAAGTTTTTACTATGTGTTAAAGTTTTCTATAATTTTAAAAATTAAAGAATTTATCAGTATGTTTAAATTATAAAATTATTTGTAGATACATTCAGTATTTCCATTTCCAAATTAACATCAAATGATTGTCAGTTTTTAATGATTATAAGATATTCAAAAATAAGAATGACTTTGAATCGACTTGAAGAGTACTTAAAGGGTCTCATCAAAGTTAAAGAATATATCAGGATAGCATTTGATATCTATTGAATATTAATGAGATTCAATTATGTCCAACTATTCTAAAAAAATGTACTCGTTTTCATTAGAATAACATGAGCTATTGATTAATTCAAATTATTATCCGTAAGTTCTCTAGTTCAACTTTTAAAAAAACTGATATACATCCAAAGGATTTTTCCAGGAATGTTTCAATATTAATTAAATTGAGCTGCTTTCAGCTTAATTAACATAAAGAAAGTTGCCAATACTGAAACTTTAGAAGGATATTTACTCTAATCTGCAGAAAAATAATTTACTGAAAAGATTAAAATCCATTTAGATAATTAAAGATTATTGTTTCTCTTGATAAAGAATATCCCAGTATTTTCATTTATTAAAATTAAATAATTCATGCTGTTTTTAATTTTTATAGTTTATTTATCTCACCAGAAGAATTATTTTTCTTAAAAAATACCAAGTTTTAGTTGAATAGCATTAAATAAATAAAAATGCTTTTTATCAACAAATTAATTCTAAAAATTCAAATAATGTCAAACTTATAATTTTGGCTTTCCAAATTATTATAGTTCAAATGTTAGATATAAATTAACTGGCCACCTTATTACATAAAGATAAGCTATTGATAAAATATTGTTATAGGAAGGAAAAGTACAAGTTTAAAAGGCATTGTTTTCATTTCTCGTCTAAGCCGTCGACTAGAAAATAAAATACCTTTCTCAACCGGAGTAATTTCAAAAAGTCAGGAAATATGCCAACATCCCGTGAAATTACAACAGGGACTTTTAACATATAGTTATTTCTTTAATCCTGTCAAGCGAATTTTAACAGAGTTGAAAAATATGCATTTAAATAAATTTTGAAGTAATATAAGAATGATGTGAATTAATCCCATTATAAAAAATATTAAAAGTTTTTATTTAGAGTTGTAGATTTGTATAAATTTATTTCTTTAAGAACTTTTGCTTAAGCAGATGGTAATATTTTGATAGTCTTTTTTTCAAAACTACATTAATTTAATGAATTTATAAATGAATTAACTTAAACTTCGCAAATAAAATATATATTGTGAGCGCATCTGAGAGTGTTAACCCTAAACTGGGGAGAATAATATGCGGTCTACGAGACCGCATATTCTTTACTCTCAAATTTAATTTTCTAATGAAAGTATTAGTATGAAAATTTTCCAATATATTCTGAAGATATTTTTCTTGATATTTAAATATGTTTTAGAAATTTTTCTAAATATATTATCATTAAAAAAAGAAATTGTGTTTGAATATACATTTTCAAATAATATTAATTCTTGATTAACAAATAATATTCTTCAAAAGACATTTTACTTATTATTTTTAAATCATATTTATTTTTCCAGTATATAAAAATATATAGAAAGCAATATAATGGAAAATTTAACAATTATATGAATAAAAATATTGACAATTAGTAAAATTGACCCATTTTATCGGTATTATCGGTTCTCAAGGGCATTTTAAATATACAAGTTAAGTACTAGTACAAAAATCACCTGTAAATTCTGTGGTATTTCTCTTGGTTTATTAATATAGTTCAGAAATTTGCCAAAATATATTATTACAAGACAAATTAATTATATTTGAACATATATATCAGAATCACACGAATGCGAACTTCCATCGAGAAAAATCTTCTGTACAATTATCCTTATCACTAAAATCCCTGCCTGCTTCATTTAAATGTCCCTGGAGCTCTGTTTCATAATGACGATCAGTAGGTTGGATGATATTTCGAGGACCAAGTTTTAGCGCCATCTGTTAAGCCTTTTTTAATATTGGAACACTAAAAGGGAGGTTCGGTCGTACAGACGTCGCGCAAAGAAATAGCTGAATTATTTGAAAAAGTATCCGCTGAAACCTGTTGAAAAAGTGCACATGTACTGAAGGTCACGAAACAGGAAGCTACATTGTCAATCCATTCGATTGAGCTAAAAATAGAATATGGGTGACCGAAAGTCAATCGTTAGCGGTTTGACAGACCGCACCTCCCGAGTTAAGGGTTAATTGCGTTTTTTAGCTTCTTTCAGGGAGACAAATCCAATCACAAACATGTGAAACAGGAAACTCATTCTATGTAGATAAATACAGTTAGCTGATAGATGTCATATATGTAATCCTTACGAAATGGTTTGAAGTCATTGTTATCATACAGAAAGAAAAAAGACATGACATTAATGCTCAGATATATGTAAGTAATGTAAGTAGCATACCTCTCAATAGCTATCTTTCAACTCTATCCTTTTTTGTATCCATGCATCTAGGAATTTGAAAAAGAAAATTAAAAATAAAAATAACACTGTGCGTCAGTGTTCCAAGAGCAGCATATTTAAAAAACATATAACAGTTTTAAAGCCAGGAATTTTTTCCTCCTAGTAGTCATTTACATTACGAGTAGAAAGGTAGCTTAGAATTCCAAGAAAAAAAGAGAAACTGTGAAATATCTTAGATCTTTCCTAGAAAATTTCGATAAACATTTTTTCACGAAATGAAATGAAAAATTCCAAACAGAATACAGAAAAATATGGAAAAAAAAGGAGTGCTGTTTTTTTAATGAGCGGAGAGCTTTCACTGTTATTTTTTGCATTATGCAGTGAAAGTTTTTTAGAAGTTCAAATTCTTTCTGTCGAGACATGTCATTTTTCATTTAATATAAGCATGAAACCAGGGAAGTCAAAACACATTTTCGGTTAAAACTCAACGATAGAAATTTTTCAAATAGCTGAAGTATGAAATGATTTTGTTTCGACAAATTCAACATTTTTGTGAAAAGCCTTTAAATTTATTCATTTGTTAGGTACACTTCAATTGCAGTTCGTTTTTCCCAGTTAACAAAGAAATTCTTCTTAGTTTTGGAGTGGCGCAGAAAAAAATCATTGAACTCGAAAATGAAAAATAATATTAAAAAAAAAATTTTTTTAATGAATTTCAATTTTGTATGTGAAAATATTATTTTTTAAGCCACGTAGTAACAATCCGACAGAAAAAGAACATCATATTCTCACATGACTCATATTTCGCAATCACCAACATTTAGAAAACCGATGATTTCTGAGTATCTCAAAATCAATGAAGTTCTAAAATTTTTTTCTCGAAGCCAAAATTTTTTTCCATGAAAAACCAGTTTAAACCGGTTTTAAACAAACATGTGACATTTATAAATATCAAGCTTCGATGTTTAGAAAAAGACAGATTTTTTTTTCTCAAAATCATTCGAGCAGAAAAACTTTTTTTGCCAGATGGAAAAATTAAAAATTTAAAATAATTATATATATATATATATATATATATATATACGGCCCTGCGATTTATTGGCCAGATAAGGGAAAGGGTGCATGGCGGACATCCGTGCCAAGTTGTAACGTTTGAAGATAAGTCGAGTTAATAATTTTAATAAGTAGAAGCCTGAAATCCTTATTAATTTAGACATGAGCTTATTCATAATGTTCTCCCTTCTATTGGAGGTTATTGCAAATATTTTTTCTACATCATTTTTATTTGATATTTGGCAATGTATTTTCTTTGTTAACGGATCATTAGTTGTTTTAATCCGAATTTAGTAATTAATTTTTATTTGAGTATCCATCAATATCATGGATATAGTAGGATATAAAATTTTAATTTTACAGATTGTTACTAACGAATCTTGATAATCATATTGGAAATACATTTAACAAGATATCAAACATTCTAGACTAACACATCTTCTAATTATAAAAATAAAGAATGAATATGTTTAGCTTGAAATTATTTATAGCTTGACAAAATTCATGATAAAGATAAAAAAATTCCTATCTTTAGTATAAATTTGTATTCTAAGAAGCAGCACAAATAATAATATGCTTAAAGTAAGGCCATTGATAGTTTCTCTCCTGCTACATAAATTGAGATAAGATGGTGACTATCATGCATTTTTAAACCCAACTGAAAGAAACTGAATCGACTCCATTAAAATTGCATAAACTGTTCGTTTATTTTTCTTGTGTTCCTGTTTTTATAAATGAATAAAAATTTATTTTATTGCAATTTTTTAAAATCAAAAAAGTGACTTTCTACATTCAATGGAAAAAATGGATTTATAGATCAATGGATTCAATGGATTTTGTAGAATCCTACCGATCCCTGAACACGCTTTTACGAGCAAGTTCCATCAAAATTAAATCAAAGATACAAAGAAAGATTTCTGCCGAAGGAATTTTGCTCCTTCAACAGTCTGGGGAGAAAGAAAAATCTTTGAAATAGTGGCATTTTTGTTTTTATTTAAATCTCAGACAAGATTGTTAGGTAAATAAATCCTCATATTCTTTTAACGCAAAATGTACGATGCAATATAAGATTCTTAAAAAAAATAAGAGAAAAAATCATTGTTATTTTCTTCATATCACAAACTAATATTCGGGGAAGGATTTCTTAATCCAAAGAAAAGATAAACTATGAAAATGACAATGCATATCAGGATTCTTTCTTTGTCCAATATTAAATGCTCTAAAAATATTGGCGTATTCTCTTTAGTTTTTTATTTGCTGATATTTAAAACAAATCTTGTTTGGATCCTTATCCTTGTTTTATCAAATCAGTTGTGAGATGCATAACAATCATTCATTAAAAGAAATAAATATACACACGAATAAAAAATAAAATATTTTGTGATGTGTTTTTAGACAAACTACATACGAAATCTTTAAATCGGAAGATATAATTATAGCCTTCAACGATTAAAAAAAAGTTGTTTGAGAATACCTTATTTTTTATATTTGTTTGTTAATATTTCTTTAATATTTCCAAGGAAATATTACATTTAATAAATTAATTCAAATTCGTGATTTTTTTTATTCTATCATTACAAAAATGTCAAATTTTTATATTTAATATGGCTATATAAACCTTTTCATCTCATGCTTCAAAAAACTCTTTAGTCCATATAAACAATACATCTTAATAATTATAAAATAATTATCGCATTTTGAAATAATTTAAAAATATATATTATACTGATACAGATATTTAAAGAAATTTCTTTTCTAAAGCCAATCGTAAAAAAGAACAAACATGTATTAAATTTTTATTTTCAAGTTTTCACCATTTGATTTGACCTACCTGAAGAAAGAAAATCCGATTTCATGTTGACGACAGATGGCACCTAGTGTTTTATAATACCTTGAATCTTTATTATTTGTTTCATAACAACAAGTATTTTAAGAGAAATATGAACCTGACTAATTTTTATGATTAATAATTATTTGAGAAAAAGAGGAACATTAAAAGTCTTATAAGTTGTAGTGTGTTGATAATTGAGTAAAAGTAAACAAAAAGGAATCAATTTTTATCTAGAATTTAGTCAGCATTTGTGGAAAAGACTTTATTATTTTTGGAGATGTTTTTAAACTACGTAAAAAAAATTTTGTGTGTTTTTTTCTCATTGTTTTCTTATATAAAAACAAAAAAGACAAATATTTGAAACTCGTTAAACATAATTTTAATTCAATGCACTATATATGACTTCTCAAGTGTGTAGAAATTATAACTTATTTGATATTTTCCAAATATATTTATTTCATATGATTAATACTAATGCTCTAGCAGAAAAGAAAGGAATATCTTTTATCTAAATATAGCTATACAGTTATTAAGATCATTTTTCATCTTTTGGCAGAGTTGTATATCATAAGATTATGGGCTAAGTATTATATTGAAAACATATGATTAATACTATGTGGTTAAGTCAGAATGCAACAGGGCACAATCATAATGAAATTCTCTAAATAAAACAATTTTTTTTTCTTTCATAGTCAATTTTTCTACGATGCCAAAATAATGGTTAACTTCATCGATTGGAAATATAAAATTATTATTTACGTTTTCTTTCATTCCAGTAGTTCCACAAAATGGAAATGAATAGCAAGTGAGAGCACTTTCAATTTAAGTCACATTAAAAATTTTATTACGACTTGAATTCAAGAAAACTCATTTTTCTTTCACAAAAATGCTTAACTATGGTTAACAACATTATTTTAATGCCACATTTTAATAAATACTCAGAAACTTTATTTATCAATGTTGTTTATAGATTTCTTAAATGAATTAATAACAAAATGTTTCATTGATTTACTGCATTAACTATATTTGAGCGTTGAAATCAGTTTTATTGTTTATTAGTTCTGTTAATTTATATATTTGTATTAATAAATTCCTAGTAAATGCAAACATATAACCGGTTGCATTTTTCCCAAAAGTTAATTGCATCTCCCCCATCTGCTATATTTTTAAGAAAAATGCTAATTTTACTGAAAATATTTAATACAATAAAGTAATTCCTTTATGTTACTTGGTTGGTATAAATTAAAATTAACTCTTTGTGAAAGGAATGCATTAAGACAAGAAGAATATATCTGGAGCAGCTTACATATTGAATAGTGATATCACTGTTCTCCGAACCGCCCGAAGGCACACAGATAAAATAACTGAATGACCGGACCCTCGCTACAGCAAAATTGGGGGGAACTGTCGTTGAATCCTAAGGGCCATCACCGGCCACGGTGCAACCCTTCCCTAAAGAAGTACGTCTTGTCATCGATGGGAGGAACCAGACCCCCACCGTTCTGTGTACTCTCCAGGGGGGCGAAAACCAACCATCATGCTTCTCATCCTCGCTTCGAGGCCACACCCGAGGGAATTTACATATTGAATAGTTTCACCAAGTGAATCAACATCATTTAACAAATTAAAAAGAAAATCATTATCTCTTAATCAGACTATACGAAATTGTCGAAAAAAGGCACAATCATTGTTTTTTCAGTTATAAACATATAAGACACTCAAAATATAAGAAATCAAATTATTCATTTTTTTTCCTTCTTCTTTAGACATAAACATTTTCCGTCACATCAATATTTTCTACAAATGATTTCAAAATATTGCTGTGACTAACATCATACAGCTTTGAATCTTTTCTAGATTCGCATTAAATTAAACCAGAAGCTGGTAACTCAGTTTTAATGTTTAGGAAGTTGGTCCAAAAATTATTTTCCTGCTTTTTCAATTGATGACAGACATCTACGATTCAAGACAACAGTGTGTGGCAGAAAATTTCAAACCACTATTATCGCCTGTGACAATTGGAATTATTTGATCAATGAATATGGTATTATAATTGTCCTGAAACGCAAGATGTAGATAATACAATTCATTCTGCGTCTTAAATGTATAAACATGCTTTAAATTGCTTATTTTTTGAGGCATGATGTACATGTGTGTGTGTTTGTGTGTATGTGTGTGTGTGTGTGTGTGTGTGTGTGTGTGTGTGTTTGTGTGTGTGTGTGTGTGTGTGTGTGTGTGTGTGTGTGTGTGTGTGAGTGTGTGTGTGTGTGTGTGTGTCTTTCCCATTTATGTTTCTCTTATAAAAGAAAATTTTTAAGTACATTAATCTTTAAATAAATATAAATAACAATAAATAAACTTATATAAAAAGTAATAAATAAATAATGAAATCCATAATAAAATATTTTCCTATTTCGCCATCATTGTGAAAAATAATATTTAGCACTGAAAACTGCTTATTATTTCTCAGGATATGATACTGATTCGAAATAAGATGTAAAAATAAATTTAGACATCAAATAAAAGTTTGATAAAATATAATAATATTTTCTGACTTTTCCATCGAAATTTATTGTGACAATATCAAACGAATGTTTCATTAAAAACAGAAACTAAAATTTAAATCTCAACCAAAAGCCGATTTATTTTCATTTTTAAATCAAGCTGACTTTTCTGCAACTGAAGATTTTAACAACAAATCTTTTTGGCAAGCTGTCCATTTCCATAAAAGTGATTGTAACGTTAAATGTTATAAAGAGTAAAAAAAAAAATTTTTTCCTTTTCAGATTTAAGTAAATCTTTATTTCAAGTCAAAACTGTATTTCATGTGTCAAATGACAAATCTATATTCATAAAATATTCGCATTTGAAATATGTCTATAAATATTAAATGTATTTGATGTATTTACATTGAAGTAAAAATAAGTATATTCTAATATCTATCAGTCAATGAAATATATAAAAATAATAAAAGTAAATCATTTCAAGCAAGTCTTCTCATTAATTCTCAATAATATGAATTACTTTTTAAATCTGAAAAATTATTAATTCAACCAGTTATACCCGGAAATTATTAGTACTTACCTTTCTCTGCAAATAAAGAAGTTGTGATTGCTTATATCAACTTCTAGAAGAAAAGTTTTAGAACTTCTCTCTTCAAAAGTGATGAAGAATCACGTCAACAAAGACAATTTATTATGGTAGTCGTTGTTGAGGTCGTGCCAAGAATTGAAATATGCTACTACTAAAATTCTTCATCGATTGATTAAAATTCTCCGATTTATTATCATGGATTTTTTTTTTTTTTTGAAAAATAATGGTTGTCAAAGAAGTGCTTGTTCAGTTGTTTGAATTCCTTACTAAGGCCTCGAAAACGAAAATATTATTAAAACTTGAAAAAAGAAAATATTTAAACTCTAACTTCAAGAAAAATTTATTTTTTTAACTTTGATGATATTTATTTTTAAAGAGAAAATCAGGTTTGACCAAAAAATGATTGTTATCAAAACTCAAAACTATAGAATGTTTTAAAAAATTTATTAAAATCCCATCAGATTATTCAAGAGAATTTATAATGTCTCTAATAGTAGTAGTTCTCTCTAATTTATAATGTCTCTAATAGTAGTAGCTTAAAATCTCTCACTATTCTTGCAAAATCTTAATACTTAAAAAAATTAAAAATTTTGGTTAGCTAATTTTTTTAAGTATAATTAAACATCTTTTTCGAAACCTTTTAAATATTATCTTTAAACTTGCTTAAAACCTCACTAGTTATTGATAAATATTGATAATGAAATATAATCAACTTGCTATAGAAATAATAGCAGTTTTCATATAATTATTGCTTGATAAAAAATATTCTCTTAGCAGATATTTATGCACAATTTTTAAGTTAATGTAGAAGACGGTTGAAAAAATAAATAAATATTCAAAAAAATATTCTTTTTTCCATTTGCCGTACCCTTAAATAACTTTTTCCTGTTTAGAGGCATATTCAGCTGAAATCACTCAACAAAATGAAACCAAATTTCACATAGTGGATTATGGGAATACATAAGATAAATTCTGCCAAAAAAATTGCTGATGCGATATCTAATGCACAAAATTAAGTAGTATATTGAAAATGTAACTTTAGACTAAAAATATAATATTTTTGTGAGTTTTATACAACATGGCATTCATTTCTGATTATTACGTATTTTTTTTATAATTCGAATATTAATAAAATTACGCATTGATGAAATTTCCTGGCTTTTGTTGAGATCTATTTTTATTCCGAGGATGAAAAAATCTCTCCTAACAAGGACTTTTATTCATTTATTTATTACAAATGCCTAGAAGATTTTCTATGACGCCATTTGATCTCTAGCCTTCCAATATTTCTGAAATTTACAATTTAAAAACACAAGTGCCGAGCAAGAGTCGAGATGAGTAGCATCAAAAAGTGGATGTTCGCACAAAGGATAGTCACAAAAGCCAAGCTAATGCAAGTATTCGGGCAAACAAACATACAATGACTATTACTACTGAATGTTAATGTATAAATGATTTCCAGAAATCATTTGTCTATATTTTTAACTATTTGTATTTCAAAATTTAGTTTTGTTTCAGTTATTAGTTTTAACTGAAGATGCCTCCAAATGAGAAAAATTATTTGATGACCACTTTCCGTATAATCTTGATTAATTCCTTATTGAAATAATCCTAAAGGATATAAACTGATTGCCAAGAGATGGATGATTTTTCAACCAGCTTAACATCGCAAAATGCTTTTTACAATTTACCTGATTTTTCTATTATATGGATTATAATTTCTTTAATATATTTACTTCTTAATCTACAATGCTAATTTCGTTTCTCATCAGTCATTCCCTCTTCATTACCAATATTACAGTTTCAGCTAAACTTCATAAAGATAAGTTTTTGGCAAAAAAATGCATATATAAATTATTCCAGGAGCAAGTACAAGGAGCAATTATTCACCAGGAGCAAGTACGGAAAGCAGTAGTATTTAACACTTATATCAGAAATTACTTGCTAAAAGTTATTCTAGTTACTTGGTAGCATCTCTAATCGCTTGCTAGCTTTCAATGTTGCTTATTATGGCCACACTGAGGAAAGAAAATATTAACTAACGACATTAAAAATTATTAATATTTTTTATTCTTACATAATACCACCAGACATATTATATAGAACGAGAATCCTCCTGGTCAACAGACAAAAGTTGTTGACAGTGCATACAATTTTTGAGGAAAAAAAAAACAAATAATATCATATATTATTTAAAAAATAAACTTTGTTAGTTCTCATGAAGTTGCGAAAAAGATTCAAAAATGATTGGATGGGGAGAAAGAGTCCATCTGCTAGGCTATCACCATCTGACTCCTTCTTTAGAGTTTTTTCCCCCTATAAGCGCATCTAAAGGAATCGGTATATCGGTCACCTGGTTGCTTCAGAAGCTGACTCATTAACTTGTTTGCATGCTACTTTCAATATTGCCGATATTTCGGTGTTGGATCGTGTGTAATTTATCTTTGCATGATAGGAATAGAAATGCTCACTATGTTAAATTTATTTCTAAACATGCTACCTAGTATGCCTAGAAATAGGCAATCATTTAAGTAAAATTAAATAAATTACAGTCATTTAAATATTTTAAAATCATAGCAAATATATCCTGTTTTAAATAAAGCCTATTTTTCTTTCTTGATATATGACGCCATACTTTTTTCTGCATTTTTCTCAAGTACTATGCAATAAGAATGAGTTTTTTCAATGGATAACTTTTATGCACTGAAGGTGAGAATTCCATTTTGCGCAATTTATTCGGTGATTTATCAGATCTCTATATGGCAAAGAGAGTATATTATTTGTGATTCTTAATAGACGCAAACGCAACACTAACAGGAAATGGAACATCTATTCAGTATCCATAATAAACCTAATTGTTCAATAACAGGTATCCGGGAAAAGTGTGCATGCATTAAGTGTGAGAATTCCGTTTTGAACAATTTATCTGCCGATATCCGAGCTTCCTATACGGAAAAAAAAAAACACCCAATATTCTTTGCAATTCATAATTGACGCAACACTGACATAAAATGGAGATGAACAATCAGTAACCACAAAAAAGAAATCAGGTTGATCAATAACAGATATCCAGGAAATATCAACAATTATCCTATCATTTTTTATTATTTTATGCAACATTTATTAAACAATTCCTTAAAGATTAGAAACTCGTAATGAAGATTTTTACTAACATTTTAATTAGAATGCAAATCTTACCTTTTCAAAGTTATCGCCCTTATGTATTCAGAAGCAATGCCAAAAGCAGTAATATCGAGTAATAACCATACCAATTAACATTTATATCTTCAAAACCTTCCATCCTATAGTTTCAAAACTATCATTGACGTTTATAATTATTTTAATTCTTATTATTATTAAATGGTACCAGATTTATATTTTAAAGACTCAAAGATTTTTACAAGGCATAAAATATATTCTGAAAGACAAATGGCTGCTGTGCATTTAAAATTTTCAAGTAATGTTACTTTGCATAATCATATGTTATGTAATTCTCCTAATGCAGTAACACTCAATATCGAAACAACATTAAATATTTTCTTGATTGCCTCATTACAAAAATATAACATATGTATAGGAAGTGATAAATTGTTTTAAGTACAATTTAGGAGTGCAAGAATCCCGCTTGATGAATACATTGATGGCAATAAGTTGCGAATATTTCAAAAGGAATACGAAATGATAACAAGAACATTTGTTTTTGATTTTTTGTATAATAATTGTTATTTAACAAGAATATAAAAAAAGTGCTGAAATGTAATCAGGATTTTTCTATTAATTAAACCAATTAAATTGTTCTTTTTTAATTAGTTTATACAAAAACACGTTCGTATTCATTTTGAAATACCCGGTAATTTTTGCGAGAATGTATAATGTCGGTAGAAAATAACAATTATAAGCAATCTTCAGTCTAATGATTCTTAAATTTAATGTGTGTGCTCGTGTGTATGTGTGTGTCTGTGTACACGTGTGCCTGAGTGTGTACGCGTGCCTAAATGTGTGTATTTTTATAGTAAATCCATAAAGCATACTTTTATATTTAAAATACTTTGTAAAAAGATGACAGTCTTTTATTATCAACATAATTATCGATAAAATATTACAAATACAAATATTTTTATAAATATCAGTATTTACTTTAAAGTACATAATTATATTTCTTCTGTTTATGGTTTAAAAATGCTCTGAAATTTTATCTAATCTAATATATAAAAATGAATTTTTGCCTGTTCGTACCTTATGTGCTGCCGTACCGTTCAACCGATTCTATCGTGACGAAACTTGGTCAACTCATTGCTTGCACCTGTGCGAAAGTTATAGGCATAGTACAGATATCACATCTAATATATAAAAATGAATTTTTATACATTAGATGCCTATCATCTTATTCGCTGCCGTACCGTTCAACCGATTGCGATGAAACTTTATACACTCATGTCTTGCATCTGCGTGTAGGCTATGTCCTAAAATAGTCGATTGATAAAAGTCAAATAATAAACGGCAAAAGGCACATGTCATTCGGAGTTAATCACGCCTATGTCAAACAAAATAATATTATTTTGATTGATGCCAATCAATGTAAGTGAAATGAAATCGAAAATATTTAGTATAAGCACTAATTTTTTTCTTCTCATTAATGAATAGTTCTCTACACAGGATATTGTCATTCAGTGCGTACAATATTTTGTTTACGCACACCATACATATTATTCAGAGTTTATCTCACACTTGCAAAATGAGATTATTATTATTGATGCCGATGAAGTTAAGTTATATATAATGGAAATTTTCCAGTGCAATCAGTATTTTTTCTATTTATTCAATGAATCGATAAAAGATATTTCGGTTATACAAGCCTATGTCGTGTTGATTGCTTCGACAAAAAATATGTCGTCAAATATTCGTCACTTAATAGATCTACCAGCGGAGCACGCAGAAATAATCCTATTCGAACTTCTCAAACAAACGAGGAATAAAAAATAGCGAGCAATAAAGCAAATCGTTTACGAAGTGCAAATGTTTCAGAATCTCAAGATGAACATGCTGCAAAAATCGTAAGACAACTGTTATATGCTATCTGATTACGCGTATCAGAATCAATAACCAACATGCGGCAAGAATCGAGGCAACTATTCTTAATGGAAAGTCTATTGGAAAAGTGCTCATTTCAAGCATTGTAATTATTCCCATTGGCATTCCTTTTCATTTCAAACGATTGCAATTCTCGATTCTACTTGCATTAACAATGACCATCAACAAGGCGCAAGATAAATCACTTCATGCGTGCGGATAGAAACTAGAGAATCCATGTTTTTCCCATGGGCAGTTATATGCTGAATGCTTACGAGTTGGGCAACCAATATTTTTTTTTTTGTTTTGTTTTTTGCTGAAGACGGAAAAACAAAAAATATTATCTACCCTAAAACACTTCAATAATAAAGCCAAAAAAATAGAATAAATATTATCTGTAATTCTCCTTTATATATAACTCAGTTTCAATGAATGTATTCAGTGCCTATAAGAAAATAAATATCATTCTTCTTGTCATTCCTAATTAAACAAGACAACTATTTTAAATTTTAAAACCATATTTCCAAAATTATTTTTTCTGCGGCAGCAATGCACTGATTAACAGCTAGTAAAATAATAAATATTTAGCTACGAAACAAATTATAGATACAATAATTATCTTTTGTTTTTAAATTAATCTGTGGTTGAACTTCATTTGATAGTAAAAAATTTTAAAGGTAAAAGAAATTCTCTCTTCTTATAATATGTTATTACAGAGGTGAAAATAAAATTCTCTTCATTGATATTATTTGTTCCAGAAAAATATTTCTATATTACTGCAAAATTCATCTCACTTCGCACGGCAAACTTACTTTACTTTTTCAGAGATTCCATAAATATTCTAGAAGCGAAAATTATATTTGAAGGGAAAATAAAATTAAATTCCTCTATTGTTGCCTAATTTCATTACCATATAAGCTAAGAAGGTGAAAGCAAAATTTTATTTTGGAATTTTGATTTCTCCTAACAACGCTGCTATGCTTTCAAAATCATCAAAATATGCGTTCTTACAAAGAAATATATTTAAATAAGGGAACGAATAAACGTAAATAAACGTTTATGAAAAAAAATAAAGCCAATTCTAATATAAAATCAAGCACAAATATTTTATCCCATTTTGTTAAAGAAGAGTAGAAGATATTTAGAAATTCTACAAAGGGAATTTTTCCAACAATGCCCTGATCAAAATTGCTTCTTAATGAAATTTTGAAGTTCAACAGATGTCGTTAATAATATAAAGCATCACGTATTAAGAAGTCGTTGATTATCTATCTCCGAAAGTTCGCCACTTCTCAAAAAGTTTTGCGATTTGTATGAAATTGCTATTATCATAGGTAAAAGTTAGTTTTAATTTAAAGGAAGCAAATAGTTTTATAGACGTTTATTAGTAAATAAGAAAGTAGCAAAAAAAGACTCCAAGCTTAAGTTAAAGAACCTGCGCCTTCTACAAAACTCTATCAGTACTGTAGGGTTTCAAACGGCCTTTCAAACAAATTACGATGGGGGAGTACGACTTGTAACTTGAATATCGCTGCCAAATTTCTTCCCCCTATCTGTAAGTAGGATTTTTTAAATATCCGAACGTTCACAATATACTCTCACCCAAATGGATTTGGGAGACTAGGGGATCTTAGGCATCTTTCTTTCTGAGAATATTAAAAAGATGCCTGAGCATATATTTATTTAACAACCGTCAACTAAGCGTTATCCCTTTTCTTATGTATAAACTCCTTAACAACATGGGCTGTTATTTAGGGTTTGAAGGAAATTTTCATTATCAATCTAAGAAACAATCGAGTGTCATTCATTTAAACTATGATACCTCAACTCGAATGACTATAGGAACGAGAAAGTTAATGGAGTGTCCAAAATAATAAAAATAAAAATAACTATATATCGTTCACTTTAAATTATTGACGAATGCATAACGTTTCGAACCTTCTCTTATGCTAAATGTTTCAGATACAAAGTAAGAAATTCAGTCAAATAGTTAGGACAAAATTTCTAATCTCGATTACTTTTAATTGTGTGGTAAGTCAATCATGTATATACAATTTTTAAACACTGAAATTTGTAAAATTATCCAAGGTGATTAAAAAATCATTAT
>JAPMOR010068037.1:0-34781 GCA_026543865.1 Argiope aurantia | reverse complement strand
GATTAAAAAAGGAAGAATCCGGCCTGAAGACTTTTTCAAGGGTCACCCTCAGGCAGGGATTCAAAAAAGGGATTTTTTCTGTAAAGGAAATTAAGACAAACGTCTAATAATGATTCCTTCGTGACCCGAAAATCCCCTGAAATTAGGCCTAAGAGATATACCATTTTAACAGAAAGGAAAATACAAAACAACCAATTAGAAGATAAACTACTAATAAGTAAAAATACACTAACAAAAAACACCAAAATACCAAAAAACAGACAAATTAAACACAGAAAAAATAATGAAAAGGTAAGAAATATAACGCAAAGACAGAACATACCTTCTTTAACATTCCAGAAAATCCCAAGCTTACGATTGTGATTCCCGCCCATTAAAATCTTCCCCAAAATCTTCAAAAATCTAATTTTCTCACAAGTTAACAGGATAAAAAAGGTTTGCAATAATAAAAACTCCTATATTGAAGCATCAAACCACCTAATTAATAATTTAATTAAAAATGAATTTCCCAAAAATTACTGTAATGTCAATTTTTTAATTAAACAAGGTATGGTTTGGGATTAATAAAAAATTTGAACTTTCCTTCCTTTTTTTCACTCAATAGGTGGCGCTGCGAGCTTACAATTTTTGCCTAAATTGCCGTTAGCTTTGTTTTTAATGGGCGGGAATCACAATCGTAAGCTTGGGATTTTCTGGAATGTTATAGAAGGTATGTTCTGTCTTTGCGTTATATTTCTTACCTTTTCGTTATTTTTTCTGTGTTTAATTTGTCTGTTTTTTGGTATTTTGGTGTTTTTTGTTAGTGTATTTTTACTTATTAGTAGTTTATCTTCTAATTGGTTGTTTTGTATTTTCCTTTCTGTTAAAATGGTATATCTCTTAGGCCTAATTTCAGGGGATTTTCGGGTCACGAAGGAATCATTATTAGACGTTTGTCTTAATTTCCTTAACAGAAAAAATCCCTTTTTTGAATCCCTGCCTGAGGGTGACCCTTGAAAAAGTCTTCAGGCCGGATTCTTCCTTTTTTAATCCTTTTTAATATTTTTATTTGGTTTTTTTGTTTTTCCATTTTACTTTATTTTTATACTTTTGTATATATATATATATATATATATATTGCATTAATCAATTTTATTTAGCCATATACCACATGATGGTAATATTGATTCATTATAAATAAAAAACGCTGTATTTTTCTATGCACAAACCCTTAATATCTAAACATATTCCCCCAAGAAAGTCCGAAATCCTCTTTTCAACATACATGGAAAAGTTGCAACAATATTTATTCGATTAATTTAAATTTTCAGAATTGCAGATCTATACAAAATAGATTCCCCATTAAAAATCTCTTGATCAACAACAAAAAAAAACTAAGTCTCAGTGATCACGACACATCTATCTTTTGTGAGAAGTAAAACAGATAATTTCAAACATTCTATGAAAAAATGGAATACTACCTTACCATATTGATATCATTAAATAATATTTGATTACAACAACTGTTGCGACATATCTGATCGATTTTCTCAGTAACTGTCAATTCTGAAATTATAAAGGATTCAGATATAAAATGCCGACAAGCATTTGTATCAAACAAATACATCGATTCATGACTTCGTTATTCTAAAGCCCTCATTCGTTTAAAGTCTATTTCTTTTACACTCTTATTAACTAAATTTGTATTGTTTTATACGCATACAAAGGTAAAATAAAATTTGTCTGTAAACAATTCATATACATTCTTGATGTTAATAGTAGTGGTACTTGGCTATCGGAATTTAAAAATAAGATTGTTTCACCATACAAATACATCATTCCACTTTTTTATTTAATAAATTCTACGCGGCGCTCTATAATATTAAGCGAAGGGCTAAAAATTTCTAATGCTTACAAATTCTTTTAAAAAATACCTCAATTTCCCTTTTCTAAATCATCACATGTCGAAGAAATCCCTATAAAAATTTCATATTAAAATCACTGAAAGGTAAAATGTCTGCCTCTTTTGCTCTTGTGTCTCAATGTAGTCTGGCACATAGCTTATTCTTTGTGTGAAAATCATTATTATCATTATTATTATTACTATTATTAGAACTCTTTCGCAAAAAAATTAAATAATATAATTATTTTTATGGAAAATATAACTATATTTTTATAAAACTTGAAGCTCTCAAATCTTAAAATTATTTCCTAAATTTTTATGAACACTAGAAATTACTATCTTGATGCAAATAAAATCAGCCTTTTTTTGAAGACAAACTCTAACATACAGAATAATGATAAGCAAACGTTCGAATGCTTCATAAGTTTGGGTTTATATTAATAAGAGGAAGAATTAAAATTCTATGAAATCGGAGATCTGGGAAAACATCTTTGTAATTATCAAAACCAAAATTTTATTTTTATAATTTGAGCTTCATACGTCTGATACTGAAAAGAGGAAATTATTGTAACTGACTTTCAAATACATCAGATTTGATTCATTCGCACGATTTTAAATCATTTCATGCTGAGCATTCGAATAAGTTACAGAATTACTCCTTCTCAATTAACAGACGAAAGCTCTTTGAAGGTAACAGATAGACTCCAGAGTTTCTAGTAAGGATTAAAAGGATTCCACGGATTAAAAGGATTCCATGTGAAAAGTCGCGTTGAACAGAATCATTCGTCAAACAGAGATCAGACATAGAATGAAAACTAATTTTCTGGAGTTCTAAAAGCCGACAAAGCATGAGTTTAGAAAGAGGTAACGAGAAATTCTGCGACTAAACTTTGATTATCGAGGTGGAAAATGAAAGCGAAGCACTAGTTTGAACATCCTTTATTAATTCAGAGCTTTATGACAATTGAAAATGTAAATATCAAGTCAGATCAAATATTCAGAGAACTTTATTAAAGATCTGAATAAGAAATATTAATGTATTTTAATTAAAAAAATTAAATTATAAAATTCGGCAATATAAATGTATTTGTCTCATGGATAATTTTGATAAACTCAAGGAAAAATAAAAATAACTTTTTAAAAACAGATATATATTAAAAATCAGAAATATAAACAAATGAAATGATAAAATATGTGACGAAACAAAGTAAATATCGAGGTTTTCAATCTGGAAAATGAAGGAAGCGCTAACACACTCTAAATAGTTGATTGCTATATGTCCCCAATGCCATAAGTTTCGCGATATATGACAAGAAGAATGTATTAACCCTCTAATTGCGTAATTTTTAAAAATCACTATTTAGTGTTGTTTGCAAATAAGTTCAAATAATTTTCAAACAAAGTGAATTGATACTATATGTTACACAATAATAATATGATTTAATAAAAAATCTGTAATCAAAAAATAAGCACTCTAAACTGCGAAAAACGTCAGATGCAATAGAAAATGAACTTATTGTCAACCCGCGGAAATCGCGGGATAAGCAATTGGAGTATTAAGCCCCATCATGAGGACAGCAACAGAAAAAAAAAGGACCTGAAAAATACAACAAATGCAAAAATAAAAAATAAAAATCTTCAAACCGACTTTTCTCTCGTTTGTAAAGTCAGTATTTTGGCACACATCTTTTACCGTTTCGAACTTTTTATCATATTTTGATATCAATTTGAGTATTTTTTTTTCATTTCCAATTATACAAGATAGTGAAAAATCGTATTCTCGTCACTCGTTCTCTCTGAAGATTCCATGTCATTTATTTTTCTACAGATTGTTTGTCCATATGTTTTTAAAAACCTATTTTCCAGTCACTAAATTTATTTTTCTTAGGTGATGAATTATTGAATTTCAAAGAGCTTGTCAAAACTTTTGAGGGCAGCATCTTCCAAATCTCATCACGACTTTAAAAACTAATTTGAAAAGTTCTTGTTTTTGAAGAAATTTATCAACGCCAATGAATACAACCTCTTCAAACTTTGTTGAAGATTTTGAAGTAAACAAGTTCCTTTTTTATAATCGCTCTGAAAAAAAGAAAGGAATTTTTAACTTAATTATGTTGAAGTGTAATGAATAATATATTCGATTTTAGAACATATTCATATCAGGAAGAACTGATACAACATGTGATTTTGACATATATCAAAATCATAATTTTTCCTTAATTTATTAATAGCCACCTTCAAAATGTTCTTTTTTCATTATTTTTAATAATCAAGCAAAGCACATCTCAAACTTGCACATATGTGGCTGCCAAACTTGTTTGACTTTTTTCGCTAAAAATACTTGAAAAAGAAAATATATGGAAACAAAAAGAATATTTGTTGCTATATTTTGGTTTTTAATCGATTTTGAATGACTGTAATTTTTTTCCAATAAAACCTGAATTTTTTACTATTTAATCAATCCAGTTTATTTTAAATCGCAACATTTTTTTTTAATTTTTGAGAATAAAATTGTATGGCATTATAATTGCTATTTGTGGTATTAAGAAATCGTCTGCCATTCTTACTACATAGTTCTCTAGAAATTAAAATATTTGCACTTATAGTAAATTAGAATAAATGAGCATAATTCATTCAAAAGCTCTTGAAAAATATTTTAATGAAAATTCATTTGATTGCTTGAAACTTGAAGGAAGTTATTAGAGCCTTAAATATTTTCCGTCTAGCTGAATGGTATACATAGTCTTTTATAGAACTCAAAGCGTGCGTGTGCGTGTGTTTGAGGAATCCAGCAAATGTGTGAATGAGAGTACAATTGGGGGAGGGTGAAGCCCTCAACACCTTTTACGTATTAAGTCATCATTCTAGTCATCTGTTCTAGTTTTATATAACTAATTCCTTACACATTTTTACTTCATTCCTTACATATTTTTAAAACTGGAGCATTATTTATATCTAATAGTTTTCTACTTTCTATATTGTAAAAATTTTACAATCATTAATTAATTTATTACAATCATTTATTAATTTTATGAACATATTTTAATTCTTAAATTCCTTAAGAAATATTTTTTACGACTTAAAATCTTCTTAATAAATACAAATAATTCAAATTATCAAAATTTGTCTTTTAAATATTGATAAAATAAAAATGAATTATTATTATTTAACAACAGAATTCATTTTTGCCATAATATTTTACTCCTTTTATGTGTAACAAATAGTATTTCTTTTCATTGAAAACTTTGAAGGATTATTGCTTGATTGAAAATCAAACAATTCTTTTAGGCGTTTATTTATTTTACTTTATTGATTTATAGAAGCTTTATTCTATATTAACACTATGTATTTTTTAAAAATCTATTGCAATTTTTTATTTCTTACTGTTTTTATATAATAGCCGTTATAAGAAAAAAAGATAAAAGAAGTAGTTCTTATTTGAATGCATGCAAAATATTACAGATTTACTTAAATTTTTAAAACGTAAATCGTTTAAAACGTTTCAAAAATTTAAATATTTTATAATTAAATAAAAGGAATATTTCTATATTTAAAGCAATTTTTACCTTTGAATTAAAATTACATAGCTAAAAAAATATAATAAGAGAAAATATATTTCGATTTCTGAAATATTATCCTTATCAAAATCCCATTCGCTACTTCAAAAAATAAATATTTATACTGATTTATTCATAACAAAGTTTGCTTTTTGTTTTACATAATAAATAGAAACACCAAAATTCTAGGTTTCATATCCATAAATTCATAGATATGAAAATTAGATTTCCAAATAACATGTGACTTTGATTTCTTTTTTATGAAACTCGAATACTGAATATTATTCAGAGATCCACGAAACACTAAGAAACTGCTCTGTTTGAGAATTGAATCAGATAAATTTTACAATCCTGACTCGGGCACAAAAATATGAAAAAGAAAACTTCACTGTAGATACCAATTATATAAAATAAAGATCTAATTTAAGAAAAATATCACAAACGTGATATTTTAAAATTTCATGCCATAGATTTTTTTTATGCCTTAATTATTGTTTAGGTAGAAATATCTTTAAAATATATTCCATTCAAAAATGATTTAAAAATATGCTATTAAATATTTCTTGAAACAATTAAAGCGCTAAAATTTCATTGTAACAATTGAAAGTATTGTTGCACATAATACATAAAATATTTTTAAAACAATTCTGGTTAATATTTCTTGATAATTAAATGAGTGTCCTTAAAAAGGCAATGCACTGAATTTTCAGATGGTGTAAAAATTATATAACAGAAAGAATCCATTCATACTTTTAGAATTATACAACAAATACTTAGAATTAGGTGCGTTCCCTAATCAGTGGAAGGTAGCAAAACTGATTTTAATTCCTAAAACTAATAAAGATTTAGAGGATCCTAAATCCTATAGACCAATTTGTTTGCTAACAACAGCAAGTAAAATCTTTGATAAATTGATAACTCAAAGAGTACAGCACTTATTAACAGCACAAAATAGACTACATCATGATCAACATGGTTTTATATATAATCACTCTTGTGAAACAGCCAAAATGCACTATGGTGTAAAATAAAAGGCGCGATGAATCAAAAACTAAAAAAAAACAGTTATATCTTTGGATGTAACTGGAGCATTTGATTCAGTATGGAAGAAAAGCATTTTATATGCCCTTATAAAAATGAATTGCCCGAGCAATCTTTTTGAAGTGATTAAAGATTACTTAAATGAAAGAAAATGTATTTACCAAGATGGAGAGAATAATTGGAAATTTATAATGAATAGAAAAGTGCCACAGGGCTCATGTAGTGGGCCGTTATTCTGGAACTTGGTTATGAATTCTGCATTTCAAATCAATATTCCAGTGAACTGCTTTATACAGGCGTATGCCGATTACGTGCTACTAATAATCTAGGGAAGAGCAAACGATGAACTGGAAATTAAAGGAAAACAAATAATTCATAGGCTAGTAAAATGGGGCAAAATAATAAACTTGAGTTAAATGAAAGGAAAACAATTCAAATGCCAATTACATTTGGAGAATGTTTAAAATTAACAGATCTTCCTAACATCAAAATGAACAATAACAATATAAATGTGTCAAATCAAATTAAATACTTGGGAGTTACATGGGACAGTAAATTAACATTTACGTCGCATTTTAGTAAGGTCAAGAAAAAAGTGTATATATTAACATATAAACTAGTGACAGTTGCAGAGCATGGGGACATAGGCTAAATCTAAAGAAAATCAGAGAAATATTAAATTCAATCCAAACGGCTCCCTCTCATCATTATATCTGGGGCATATAGAACCCTTTCTACAGAAGCCCTTCAAGTGAAAACAGGAATTTTGCCAATGGACCTCAGAGCCACGGAAATATTCACTAAATTTCAAATAAGAATTACTAGTAATAAAGTTAAAATAGGAAACAAATGCTTCAGCAAAAAAGATTATGAGATGTATTTTGGCAAGTTAGAACAACATCCTGCAGAATGGTTTATTCATGGTTTTCAAATTAAAATCCCAGATATAGATGGAATTTAAATTTTTACAGATGGTTCAAAAGATGAAAATAAAGTAGGAGCTGCAATAGTACATAGTATACTACTATAGGAAAGAGATCGATAAAAGTCTTGTGAAATTACCGAACCATGACACAAGTTTCTAGGCAGAAGTGCAAACTTTAAAGATGGCCATTGAATATTGTGAAAGGGTGGAGGACGGACAGAAGTGCTCAATTTTTTCAGATTCTCTGTCAATCCTACAAGCCATACAATCATCTCACAATTGTAATAAGGAAATAGGGACGATAAAGGAAAAGATAAAAGGTGTAAAAACTAACAAGTGGATAGAGTTGAATTGGGTTAAGGCCCGTATTGGGATATATGGTAATGAAAAGGCGCATCAATATGCAAAGTTAGCGGCACAGAAAGAGAGTGCTGATATGGTTGTCCCCAATCAAATGGTGTCTTGAAATGAGAATTAAGAGAAGAAATAAAACTGCAATGGTTTGACAGATGGTATATATCCAAAAACGGAAGAGTAACTTTCAATTTTATTCCTAATCCAGACATAAAAATAAGAAGATACCATCCACTGATAATTCAAATTATATCAGGACATGGGAAATTTCCTGCTTATTTCCAAAGATTTGGAAGAATGCAGGAAAATAAATTCATTTGTGGAGGAATCAGTACTGTTTACCAGTATTTAAAGGAATGTATTAAAATCTCGGAGTTAAGAAAAAATCTGAAAATTATAAATAATGACTTAAGTACAGTACTGATGGTACCAGGTAATCTTAAAACTCTGAAGGACATGATGTCAAAAATTGTCAGTTTTTTACCAACTACTTTAGAGTTTGTAGATAAGGAAGAAGGACAGAAATTGACTTCTTTTTGGCCAATTGCTACGAAGAGAATGAGAAATCGGTCAATGCAAGGATGGACAATTCTTAAGATAGCAGTCGGCCACAACAAGCTTCCCCTTGAATTATCCAAAAATACTTGCAAAACATGATAAATTTGCTTCCAAAAATGCTTGCAATACATCCAAAATCTAATAGAAATCTACTATTCTGATACAAACAACTCATACCAAATTTTGCTAGTCTAGCATGGTAAATTTTCGAGTTATTGTGTTTCCAGACAAATAGCTTCATCTCTTTGTTTTAAACTAAAGGTGCCTTAAGATTTGAAGAATATTAAAAGTCAAAGGAAAGAACTTTTTGATGATTGCAAAATTTATTTTTGTTTCGTTTATAAAAATAAAATGCTTAATTTAATTTAACTATTATAGGCAACCATTAAAAAAGATCCTATTTTTCACTGGAACTAAATAAAATTTTGAAAAGATGCAATTTATTTGATAAAATTTGATGCTTAAATAGAATTTAATTGATGCTTAAGAATTCTGAATTCATCATATTTCCTTCGTCTGCTTAAATTCACTGCAGTAGCAAACGTAGGAAGCATTAAATTTTTCCAAGAGAATTTTCTTAAAAATATTTATTTCATACTTATTAAAAACATTTATTCAGCTTATTTCCTTAATTAGCTCTGAAACAAATGTTTGAAAATAATTCATGGTAAATTAACTTACGAATAACAACGTAGTTAATTATTTTATTTACTATTTCTTTTATTGAGTAAAAATGCATATTTTAATTAATAACTTTAACATGGAATTTAGCTTTAAATGAAAATCTTAAAAGTGTATGCATTCATTGAACCTGAAATCATTTCAAACTCGTTAATCTGTAAGTAATGTATTCAACATACTAATTAAAACAATATTTAATTTTTATCGGTGATTACTTCCTTAAAATAATTTAATGAGCATTGTGTAGACAAAAATTATTCAATGTGGAAAATAAGTTGATTTATTATTTTAAAATTCATACCTGGGATCCATTTAAAATATCAATTTAAAAAATAATATTTAGTGATTTGATAAATATAAAAGAGAAACTGTGATTTCATGTATTCGAAAGATGATTTTAACTGTAATTTTAATAACAGAACTAATAAATTATATATTTTTCCTATTATGAAGTCATTAATAAAATTGGAAACATTCAAAAGAGAAATTTAAACTTTATACCATCAAAATAATTATATTACTTTGAAAGAAAAGAAAAGGTAGGTCTTGATTCAATTAGTATAATTTATATGCATAATAAATAACACAGATACAAGTACATTATAGTAATACGAATTTGATATTTGTGACAATTTGATGCATAAAATATTTTCTTGAGGAATGATGAACCTTTAATTAAATGTAAAATATTTAATTAAATTGAAACTGAAAGCAATCAATATTTCCAATAATTAGCTGGTCGCCAAAGACGGATAGAAATTAACTATGAATATTAACATTTAGACATTGGTTTCTTCTTATCTAGCTGACTTTTCCATACACCTTACAATGAATCTGCAGAGCCTATAGAAATTCTACCTAAAGTCTCAGATTCCCATTGCAATCTCATGGATTATTTGGGGGGAATCCCTGAAGCCTTAAATCCGATTCAGAAAGTTATTTTACCGGAATTGTTTGGTGGAAAGAGTTTAAGCCGAAAATGAAAAGAATTATCTGCTTATACCTTAACCTCCTTGAAAAGATGCCAAGAAGAATCAAATAATATCATTCCATCGAATGTAGAGATGATTATTCTGAACATTTTCTCAAGAAGGTACTAAAAATTTCATAGGTAAGAAAATTTATTTTTTTCCCTTTGAAAAATAGATCTACTTTAAACATATTTGTGCCTTTATTTTAGAAATGTGAAATGTATTCTTTTTATTCAAGAATTGAAAATATAGTATTAAATAGACCAAGAATTGAAAAATTGAAATTTGTGTCAGTAAAGAAAATTTGTAACTCATAAGGTACATTCTGAAGAATCAAATAAATGAATTAATTTCTGATAAAGTAAATTTCTTTTCTCATATTCGTTTCTGCTTTTTTTTTTCGAGCGAGTGAGAAAAATTACTGTGATCTTAAGCAAAGGTTTTTATCTTATAATTGTTTTAGAAATAAATTTGCATGAAAATTAAAAATTTCGTTTAATTAGCTGGAAGTTTTTTAATACTAAATTTTGACTAACTCTATTAAAAAATCTTAATTAAATCTTTACCCAGAGGAGAAAAGAATCTTCTGGGTATTTAAACTTATTTGTAGGACTATTATTTGTATAAAATCATTTATTTCGAGAAAATAATAATAACGATTTCTTAGATTCAATATTATAACTTTTCTTTCCCTTATTTGTTTAATTATTTCTTCATATTCATTGTTTTTGAAACTTAAAATTCTCCTAAATTCACTTCATTTTATTAGCGTAAATAAAGAACCTCAAAAAATTCTAAACTTAATCTTAAAGAAAAGAAAAAAAATTTGAATAAAAAACATCAAAGTTTTCTATTACGTATTTGCATTTCAATAAAGTAGAATTCTTCACAATATTAATGCAAATTCTTTTTTATTTACTTCTGCTTAATTCAGGCTTACAGAAATTAGTCCCTCTTCTGGTGTGTGGGGGTGGTTGTATGTGTGTTGGAGCTCTGCAGGGCAGATCTTTTTATCTGAAGCTATCAAATTTAGCATAGAAATACAGGTGGTTATCAAAATTATGGAAACACCTTAGATTTATAAAGGATCCTTTATTAGTAAGATGTAGAACCGCCTTCGGCACGTAATACAACTTGTATTCGCCTAGGAATCGATTCATATAAGTGTTGAATAGTGTTTAGAGAAATATTGTACCATTCTTCTTTGAGATATTCTGAAAGTTTGGGGAGAGATGCGGTGGAAGATATCGATTCCGTATTGAACACTCTAATTCAATTATATTGAGTTTGTGTGACTGTACTGGCCACGGCAGGTTAACTTCGTCTTCGTGTTTATCAATCCACGATTGGACAAGTCTCGCTGCATGGATAGGTGCATTATCATCCAGGAAATTTCCATCTCTTGCGGGAAACACATTTTGCATCATAGAATGGACCTGGTAAGCTGAAATTTCTCTATACTACTCCCCATTGATCCTTCATTTCAGGGTTACGATTGGTCCAGTAGAAAACCATGACATGAGTGCCCATATCATGACAGGTCCATCTACATGCTTGACAGTTGGAAGGGGACAATCACGATCATACGCTTGTGCAGGTGTCTTCCAAATGTGCACCCGTCCTGTTGTAGGGAAAAGTGTGAAATACGATTTGTCCGACCATATTACTTTCTTCCACTTATCAATTGACCAGGTTTTGTGAGTGTGACACTACTGTAGACGAAGTGTATCATTAACATCTGTGAAAAGTGGCTTGGGAATTCTGCTCTGCCATAAACGTTCTGTTTTTGAAGAAGTAACTAATTATTGACAATGGAGAATCCAGATGAGTATTGAGCTCTGAGGTCACTTTTTCTGCAGTTGTTCGCTTTTTAGACATTACAATCCGCTTCAATACTCGTCGGTTTCTTTCACTGAGCTTCTCTTTGCCAACTATTTTGCTTATCCGAGCTTGTCTTGCCGCGCTGTGTGTATGCTGTCATGACTTTAGATAGCATACCTCTAGAAACGTCTAAAAGTTGGGATGTTTCAGTCACACTTGTTCCAGCTAGACGGGCTCCTACAATTTGGCCTCTTTGAAAATCTGAGAGGTCCGACATTTTACGATTTAAAATAAATCCAAGAATTACAAAAATTTAATAAGCCTAACACATACTACCAGGATATATACATTACTATTTATTAAAAAGATGGTGTCTTTTATTATATTTTAATGTTTAAGAAGAACATTCAAAAATGTCACTTTTATCCACAGTTGTTTCCATTATTTTGATAACTACCTGTATTTTTAAGGCGGAAAACTGCATCTAGAAGCAAATATTTTTTTCAAAATTTTAGTCAGAATTTAATTAATCAAATATTAAAAAGGAGTTTGGTATTTTTCTGAAATAATTCCCAGAAGTAGTTTTGCACTAAACTGATTCTTATGCCATTTTAAGATTTAACAAATCATCTTTTTCATAATGCTAATTTTATTGCTGAATTTTTTTTTGCTGAATTTTGATAACTGTTTGACAATACTTTTCACAAAATTTTCCACAATATATATCATTTTTGCAATGAAATTCGGTGCACTTTTTTTATCATGTAACTTCATATATTTTACCGTGAATCACATATTTTATTGTTTCTCATATTGCTGAAAAAATTCTACTTGACGCCTTTGAAATTAGAAAATACAGTTAGAGCCCAAGGTGAGATTGAAAATAAATAACAGATTCTCAATTCGATTCTGAGACAATGGCATTATGATAGCATTCATCTTAATTTATTTTGAAAACTCATTTAATCGAATAAGCAGAACAGATATAACGTCATTTAAGTAATGATATTGTCTACAATCAAATACTATTTAGAGAAATACGAAACAATCATGTATATCTAACTATGCATAAGAGATTTAGATGCCTTAGAAATTAAACTCAATCAATATACTTGCGAACCAACCGGTTGATGTGTATTATTGTACTGCAAAATAATACAATTTCATCGATAACACCCAAATATATATAATTTCCATGCTGGAGTTTATGAAAAAAATCAGGGGGAACAGCTTCAAAGATTTCGATTTTCCAAATATAAAACATATAAATTTATTCAAGAAGTCAATGAACTCAGATTTATCCATCTCTCCGAGTTCAGTAATGAAATGTGAAATCACGAATAAAATTTTTATAATATAGATGGCAGCACTGTCTTTCTTAATGTTACAAAAACTAATGGAGTGTTTAGGATGCAAGAAGTCCAAAAATCTCGACAACGATGTTTTATTCCTCAAGAAAATATAAAGCAGATAGCAAAACAGGACTTAAAAGCATACAGGAAAGAGCACTTACTTAAATCAACATCATACAAGAAAACAGCAAATTATTATTACGCAATCGCAATAGCAGAATAGGGCACCAATTAATCTGCCAAATATCTGTATATACCTTATTTTAGTGATGCAACTAACATTTCAGGAAAGTATATTACAGATTCGTAATATCATTTACAATATCAAACGTCTTCTTAAATCATTCATGCTATTTCTAGTACATACAATTCATTTCTGTCCCTTGAATAACGAATAGTAACGTATCGCTAAACAAAGCGATTAGTACAATCTTATAGACAAATGATTCGTCATCGGTTTCTTTCTTAACATGTTATACTTCTAAGCCATCTCTTGAGCTTCAATTCCCTACAAAGAAATAAAATGTTGATCTGAACTTTCTTTTAAAAGTCATTTTTCAAACATTTTCTTTTCTCTCTCTCTTTCTCTCTCTTTTAATACAAAGAAATTTAGTATTGATTTTTATTTTAATTTTTTTGATAAGCCACTCTCTCTTTTATTAAAGGATATTCCTTTATTAGAATTGCTTAAATCTATGATTTTGTAATATACTGCTGAAATACAAGAATACATAAATGTCATAAAACATAAAGAAAAAGCACATCTGACTTAAAGAGATTTTTGGATCAATTTTAAAATTCTTTAATACTTATTTTTATGACGTAAATGTGTTTTTAATGTTAGCTCTTTGCTTTAAATAATTATTGCATTTTTTTAATTTTATCGAAGAATTGCATGAAGAGTATATAAAAAATATTAAAGAGGAGCTTTAACTATTTTTATTAAATATTCTTTATAAAAAAAGAATAAAAAATTATTATTAATTAATAATATTATACGTAGCAAGATTATGTTTAGATAGTCATTTTGCTTAAATCAGATTCATTTATCATATTAATAATAAATCTCTTGGAAAAAATTATAAACCATTCCATAATTTTACTGTCACAAACGTATAATCTATTTTAACTATGCATAAGTTTCAGAAAAATAGAATAATTATTAAAACGCATTTCATTATTAAGTATTATCAATTTCTTACAAGGAAATTCTACTGTAAAGTTGTTTTCTTATTAGTTGCTGAAACTAAGGAAAGGGAACTTAAACCAATAAGGCTTGTTTCGATATATCCGATATAAATAATAATGCATAAGTAAATTTTTACGAAATTCTTGCTTGAAAAAAAAATTTAAATAACATTTCAATCACAAGAAACCTATTTGTTTTCCTAGGTAAGGATATCAAACCACAGAAATAATTTCATTAGATGAAAAAAAATCCAATCTATTTTCAATTTTTTAAAAATTTGTTCAAAACCTTGCATATTATATTATAAATACCGTATTGAAACCATAAACAGAAACGTCATGTTTACAAAATTTCCTTTGATCATGTACAGTTTATAAAAAATAAATTCTTAGTTTTAATTTAAGAGATTTGATCTTAATTTATACAAGGAAGTGCAAGGGAAAAAAAGCACGTAATGTTAACTTAAAACAGGTAGATTCACTATATATAGAAAAAAAACCATGTAGAGTAAATTAAAGAAAATGTGTTGCTTTAATTTATGTAGAAAGCAGTATGCAGAAAGAAACGTGTAGCGTTAATTAAAAGAAAAATGTAGGTATAATTTATGTTGGAAGAAATATACAAAAAGACATTTGTGGCATCAATTTTTTTAAAAAAAATATGTGAAAAGAAACGAATAGCATCAATTTGAAAAACTATGTAGTTTTAGTTTATGTATAAAAAATTATGCAGAAAAATGTAATAATAAAAATTATGTAGCTTTAATTCATGTAGGGAGAAATATAAAGAAAAATGTATGCATCGTTAAATTAAAAAATTATGAAATTTCATTATGTATAAAAAGAATCAAGTAATATTAATTCAAAAAGTAGGCATCTTTAATTTTTTAAGAAAAAAGGCAAACGCATGTAAAATATTAATTACTAAATATGTATCTTCAATTTAAGTAGAGAAAGAAGTAAACAGAAAGACGTATTTAAGATCAATTTAAACAAGCATGCAGAAAGAAACATATAACTTTACTTTAAAGAAATATGAAACTTTAATTTATTTTAAAAAACACCGGCACTATAAATATTTTTAAAAATTAATCTTTAATATAAATTTGAGGAAATTTTTAATAAAATTGGAATCTACAGAACAAGGGAACACTAAAGAAACTTGGAAGCATTTGAATTTAACAATGGAATGAAGCAATTGGCTCGGTTTAGTATATCAACAGAAGAGAAAAGCCTGTATGACATATATGTAATCGGACATTTATAGTCTCAAGAGAATGGCACATCAGTTAATGGAAGACAGTGCGTTACTATATCATGTGTGTCTATTATCTAATTAAATTACAGCCTCTTTCGTCGATCTTTTCGAATGTAACTTTGGTTATAACTAATTAATATATGTACACCAAGTCAGGAATGAAAGTTAAATCTTTCAAAAGAGCAATATGTTACTGCGAAATTTCTCTTCGTAACTGAGGAATGCAGGTATTTTTTAAGAATATTTTAGAATGGATTCATAATTTTGAACCGAGTTCAGTTGATAAACACTTAAGCTGGCAACTCCCTCTTTACCTTAGGCGCCACATCAGCGAGAGGACATTTGGTTTCTAAGGATTGACTAGTTTAGAGGCGGTGAAATTCAAAAAACCGAAATTGAGATCGTCTCATCAGACCACTGTAAATTTTCAACATCAGAAGAAGCACATTAATATTATACTTCTCAGCGTTACAACAGACGTAATATTTCGGAAAACAAATCATGCCTGTCTTCTTCAGCAGGACAATACCTACTTTACAATACGTTGCCTGCCAAGTTGTTTTTGTTAAGCATGAAATCCTATAGTTGCAATATGTTTATAATTATAATCACCTATGATTATAATCATATTCACTTAATATCTTAGATGTGATTTCCTTTGGTTAAGTTAGGTTGGTCAATTAGTTCTTTGGTTAACCCATGGTTAAGTTAAAACTGAAGAGGAATTGATGTAATGTTGCAAAATTGAAAAAAGCAAAAGTGGTTATTAAAATAAAACGGCTTTCAGGAAATGACTTTCGTCACTTTTCGGATGTGCAATGGAAAAGTCTTCTCGAAAAGGTAGGAATGTAGGAAGAGATGGAGATTCATGTACATTAAATATAATTATATAAAAATTGGAGGGAAAATCAAAACCAAAAGTCTTAAATCTCAGGTCTCACATTTTATAACTCTATAGACACTTTACTTTTATTGGACCTATTTGTATATTTCTTATTTCCTGCGATTTCACATTATAAATATTGGAAAAAGTACGTATCTTTATTCAGGTATTCGTTTGGAGTCAGTCTTCTTTGCATATAGAAGTATGATTGGAGGTTTCTTTTTCGTCCCGTTTATTAAAATTACTTATTTTGTAAGAAATTTTAACAACATTTTATTCCCAACGTTCTTGAACTATGGAACAGGAATATTTCATAAATCTTGTTCCCCGCGATTTCATTTTTAGAAACATTCAGAAAGAACAAAAACAAAATTTTCAGTTCACAATTTATTTGCTTATATCATTTTAAAAGAAGAATAAATTTGAATGTAATCAACATTTTTCTCAGCAAAGATTTTGGAACAAAAATTTTGCCTGATGCGAGAACTTTTATTCCAAAATCTTTTTTTTAAAAATTCTTCATAGAAATCATTTTAAAAGGGTGTAAACATCCTTTATATTTCATTATCCAAATGTGTGTAAACATCCAAATGTTTCATATTAATATCAATATGATATTCAGTTTGAATGTATATAACAGTAACTGTTGCGGTTTCTTCTTAATAGTAATATACCTCTCAATGAAACACTTTTCAACAAGTTGAATAATTAAAAAGTATTGGCAGTGTTCGACACTGCTTTACCCCGTGATTTAATATATCTTCCGATTATGTAATAAATTATTCAAAATAATTGAAAAATATAGCTTGTCAAACATCAAACCCAAGTTATTTTAATAATATTTTATATGTTCTGCTCATTGTGCATATGAGCCTTTCTAATGGAAATAGTTTCTATGACATCATACCATTCTCAAAAGCGAAGATGCCCAATTATCTATTTTCTAAATTTAACGATATTGTAACTTCTAAGTTTTGTTAGTCCCACAAACTAAATAGAATCGAAGTAATTAGAAATCCTTATAAGATACGTTAATTTTCCATGAAAAGAACTCACGCTTTACAAATTTATAGTATTTCTTTTATGCTTTTTTGTTACTAAAATTTAATTTATCGGTACTATTTGTTAGATTTTAGATAGTTATGATTTTTTTAAATGAAGAATCGCTACAACTTTTAGTATTGGCTAAATGATCACATCAAGCATAGATAAAAATAAATTTTTTATTTTTTTCCAGAAATATAATGATAATTATTTTTAATTATTCTTCTATAACTAGTTGGCTCTGCTTTTCAGAAATAAACTAAATGAGCCAGAAAAATGCTTGGACTCTAGTACCACGTAGTTAAAAATGGTTAAAAGACAACTCCACAAATTTGCGAAACATCAGCATCAACAATTTAAAGGAACAAAGAGAATCCTTCCTAAAAATAATTTTCAAGTGAAAGGCCAAAATATTCTTGAGACTTAATAGTGCTTACGCAGTTGAGTGCCCTGAAGAGTAATTTTCCTTTTTTTATTATTATTTCTCTGTTGCAGTTTCTTCTTAATAGTAATATACCTCTCAATGAAAAATATTGATTTTGTAATCAAAAGAATGTTTGTAGTTATATATAACTTCTATATTATACATTTTAGCAAAAATGTTGGAAACAAAAGAAATTCTATTGAACAAAAACTAAATACTAAATATAGAAATAATTTACAGCTTATTCTTTGCTATTAAGTTTCAGATTGTTCAGTTAATTTATTTTTCAGCAACTTTGATGAAATTTTTAATCCAAGTCCTTTTTTTTTTTTTTTTTTTTATATACCAGTGTAAGAAGATTCTTGCACCAATAAATGCTTAAAATTATAAAAAATAATTTATTTTGAAATCCAACTTTTTTATAACTTTCGTTATACAAAATTTCATTTATATAATTCTTTTGTCATGTACAAATTAATTCTGTGAAAGTCTTAAAATAAACTTTAAAGATAAACTTTCCAGTAGAAATCAGTTATGCGATGGGATGTTTACAAAATATATTTATCATCTACATATGCTAGGAATTCATTAGCTTTTTCTTTGATTCATCAAAATATTTTACAAAATAATAAATATTTAAATTGAATATTGAATTAAAACGTGCTGGTGTAATTAAGGTTCCTATACCATTTATAAAGACAACTTTATTTGCTTTTCATACTATGAGTTTCATTCAATGTTTCAGATTTCAATAGCTAATATTTTTATATTGTGAATTTATGTGCCTTTTACGAACATTATTTTTATTTCAATAATGATAATCTTCGTTAAAATGTAAAAAATATTAATATTTAAAGTTTTAACTTTAAATGATTATTTTTTCAAAGTTATTCCTTAAAAATTATAATCTATAAGATTTCTTTTGATATAGATAATTTAAAATATTCATCTATTTATAAGAAAGAAACTAAGAATAGTGGCAATCTTTTATACCAATTTTAAAACAACAACACGAAAAAGGATTTTCTTTCATAATGTAGTAAGTTGATATGGTTTATAGTTGTGAAAAAGACCAAATCAAATTATTTTTCTCTGCTTAAACAACAATTGGCTTTATATTTTGCAATTATATAAACATGAATTTAACTAAGAATTATTTTGAAAAAAACATTGCTTAAGAATCTGGATCTTTTATATTATAATCAAGGAAATTTACAAATATTAAATAAAAAAAAAATTTAGAAATACTTAGACTCGAACGTTTTATCTTTATTTCCTCTCACTGAGTAAAATTTCAACTGGTTGCAAATTTATTTCTCTAGCCAAAAACTTTGCTCTTTTTTTTAACATTTTTCATGTCCTCATACAATCTAAAAAGAGCATTTTTAATTTAAATAAAAAGTATGATCTCCATTTAAATTGCATCTCACAAATAAATAAGTATAAACGCTCTCATAAAAAGAAATATATAGCATAAAGCGTCCGATCAAATTCGTTCGACATTTTTTAGTGTTTGAAAAATGTCTGCCTTTCACTCCCTCAAAAGAAAATATAATGTACTTCCGACTTTCCAGTGAAAAGGCTGTTCGTTTGGTATACGAAGAAAAATGACATCCTTGGACATGAAGAAAGAATCTGAATTTCAGAGATAAAATCCACTCACCATATAATAAGGAAAAAATGTGAAAGATTTTCATTCTTAAAAAACAGTTCCATTTCTTTTCTGGTTTTTACTATTATTCTTTGTTCCCCATTTATCATTTTTCCGGTATGAAAATGTCCGCCAGATGTCACTTGAAAATCTCACAAATATTTAGCATTTTTTTATATATAATTTTTTCTTTTGTAGAGTTTAATAAAGCATTTCTACCTCTAAGATAAATGTCAATTGGATAATAAAGAATTATTATGATATATCCCATTTGGAACCAAATCCATCAATTGGTCGGTTCTTTTACATGTATATAAAAGCGATAATTAAAAAAGTAACAACTTAGATAAATGAAATTTTATTCACAGATTTAGCATATAATGTATGGATCTTTATCAAGCATTGAGCCACATCTGAGAAAGAATTGATCATCTGTCGGTCTATACTTTCACTTGTATGCAAACGCAACAACTCAAGAACACAAAAATTTAAATACATTAAATCTGATATGTGATCTTATGGCTACAATTGCAGTTTTTTTTAAATTTTGGTATTAAATTGAGTTTTAAAAAAGTACCCAAAATACATATTTGGTTGTCTGGTATTTGCGCATTAATTGCCAAACAAATGCCAACGATCGTACTTCTTCAGGTCTTTTGTAGCTAATGTTCATCAATGGCTTGTGGTTAATAATATTCAGGCACATTCATTGATTTATTTGTGAACATGGAAGTTTAGAGTATACAATTCCCTCTGATTTGCACATCTATTTAGATCGAAAACTGCCTGTCACTTCACTCCAAATCTCTTGACGACGTACTTACTCTTAAAACACTCAAAAAGGAAATAAATCAAACCTCTTCCTTACCACCTGCATTAAAAAGGGTAATTGCACAAACTTATGCTCTACTAAATGCCAAATCTATAGTTTCCATAATGACGACAAGTTTTAGCCTAGATGTGGACTGATTTTAAATGCCCGACCTAAAGACAGTATTCAGTTGGTAGAATTTTGAGTTTTCATTGGTTGACTGTATTGGTGGTAATGGTAGGAAGAATCTGGTATAAAGCAGTTAGTGGCAATATGCCATTCAGTAAAAGAGAAACCACAAAATAAGCAGCATTATATTCCAAATAGGTGGTCAACTAGAGTTGATCCAATTTTTTAGCACTATAACATATTAAAGTTATATGTCTTAGTAATAAAGTGCTTAAAGAATTTATATATGACATCTCATGTATGTACATATGTTGCTACAATTATTTTTATCTTGACTATGTGTAAACAATCTATATGTGTCCGTCCTCACATTCCACAAATAAAATGATCCCCTCAACATTATAATCCCAAGTTTAGTCATATTAACGTCCCGTTTAAAGCAACATTAGGGCTATTTTGGGACAGACCTCTTAATTTTAAACCGAGGTCAGAGGACGAGCTGGTACCTCCCTTCTCACGCCACACCAATGGGAGAACGTTTTGCCTGACGGAGTTGACATGAAACAGACCCCCTTACACGACGGTTTTTCAGTGGAATCGGGTTCCGAACCTAAAATCCTACGACTCACAAGCCAAGACCTTACCACCAAGCCGCTGCGGCCCATTATAAACCCAAAATTTCTAATGAATTAAATGACTTTGGTAAACAGCTTGTTCGCTTGGAAAACCTGCTTTTAATTATAAGTACAATATACAAGAATAAAAATATTTTAATTTCATGAAATACAATTATTTCATTATAAATTATCGTTTGTGAGTGATAAGATTGAAATTATGAATTTCATTTACTTGAAATTTCTATAGAAAATACTGTTAATGCAAGTTAAAAAGTAAAAATACTAAGGAACTGGAAACGAAATTCCTATTTCAAAGTTAATGTCCAAAGAAAGCAAATTTTTATCTTAATTTTAATATTGACAAACACACTCTTTTACAGACGATTGTAACACACTAAGTTAAAGCATATCAATTTTTCTTTACAAGAGCAATTTTTTTTATTGAATAACTAAATCTGTAACATCCAAACACAGACTTTAGCCAGCTTATATTTATTTTGTTCCTTACTTTTTAAAATGTCAATGAATCTAAAGATGGAATTTAGTTTCCCCCATTTGGAATGTCGTAATGTATTCACACTTGATCTCTCTTCCTGACAGAATATTATTTTATATCTTTAGTGGTTTGATAATTTTCTCTAACATCTAAGTTCTCTTCTTCTCTGTACATAATTATTTTTTGACTAACTTCCGTCTGTCTTTTAATTATTAATTCATCTTTTAGAGCTTCTTTATTCTGCTTGAATTTATTGATATCCTCTGTTGCCGGCCTCTATGAAAATACCTCCCATCTTTCATACCTATTATAAATTTAGCAGGATTGAACACCATTTGGAGAGTATTTCTTCTTAAGCCTTTTTTTTAATAAACAGCCGCAATTGGGCCGTCAGTTTTATGCTTATATCAAGAACATGATCTCCTGCATTGTTGACCGTTCGTGGCAGCGTAACTTAGAGTGAGTACTTCCATGGTTGATGCTTGCATTTTCATTAATTTGTCATCTAAAATGTCTGTTTGATCATGTAATTTTCTTAATATCATAGATAAAACATTATTGTTACTTCCAAAAAATCAGCCATAAAAGTTAAGAAAGTTTTTCTATTTTCTTTATTCAAATTTTTGACCAGTATGTTGTGAATGAATTTCAATAAATCTTGCTGCATATTTATAGCCGATTTTATAAAGTCTTCCGCTTCAACATTCATCAAATTTTCTATCTCTTTAACGAACTAATTTCTTGTTAACTTATCTGGGCCAGTCTCCAGTAATGATTTATTATCAGACACATCGACAAATCATCAGAATCCAAAATCATTCCAAGTATGTTCCATTAGTTCTCATGTGCAATAAATAAATAATATGTTTGATTTTTCCTTTTTCCCTCACAATGCTAAAGAAATATCTTCTTTGACCGAAAATAATAATAATAAGTGACTTATGGACACTTGTACAATAAAGCAATCTGATTTAATGACTTTTCCTAATTCGGTTCCTAAACCGCTCGGATTAGATATATATGCAAAGTATATTTACACTAGGATGAAGATAAACAGGGAGAAGCCTAAAGCGCCAACTTGAAATTTTTAAACATCCAAACCTTCAATTCAAATAAATATTTTCCAAAATTTCCTTTACTTTCTGATTTTGAAAATCTACCATCACTTTTAGCATAAAAAATAACATATGAGTCAAACTATTTCGTTATTAACTTCAATATTTTCTAAGAGCTCAAAATGCACTCAACCATTTCATTCAATTCTGAATGTACTCATATTGTTTATAACTTTAAAACGTTCGTTTGAAGAACCAAATTAAGAAATTTAAACTTTTTCCTTACGAAAGAATTTTGAAAGTAACAAAACAAATCAGGTACTTCCTTTCACAAGTTATTTAACTATGTTTACCTCAAATTTCTGTTTTAATCTATATCGATCAGCATAGAATTTTAGGGCAAAATTAACAATTGAAATTTATTGAGTTATTTTATTAAGTTAATTTCATCTTTTATAATTTTCATTAGTAAATTCCATCTTACTTATATTTCATCAGAATTTTCAACTTTCAGTGAATTCCATCTTTCTTATATTTCATCAAAATTTTCATCTTTCAGTATATTTCATCTTATTTATATTTCAAAAGAAATTTTATATTTCAGTAAATTTGAACTTACTTATTTAAAAATATCTAAAAATTCTCCTAAATTAACTAAAATCTAACTTAAAATTGTTATAATAATTTTGTATTTTATTTTAAATATATTCCAGTTAAAAATTCAAAATGTAAGTTCACAACTTTTATTCAACTTAGAAATTTTCTAAGAATTTGATACAAGTCAATACTTTTTTTTACCACTAAAAATCAGAACATTTTAGGAATCATCAGTACTCCATTATATTGTCCATCACAAAGCATAAAAATAGCAGCTTCACATCAACTAAAAATATGATCGATTTGCTTCCAAAAAGATAACAAATGATTCCAAGAATAATAAAGCTATTTAAACTTCATTACAAACATCATAAATCTTTTTATCGAATGTACTTTACTTCAGGTACCTATCACAATCTCACTATTTTTTTTACCACTTACTTTAATCAAAAATGAATAAGATAAAAAAAAGTATTTTGCAGACAATAAGAGAGAAAAGCGATTCTTCGAAAATATCAGGAGACGTATTCCATTTATTTTCTTTCTCTCTCTTGATTCAACATTTGTATTAGTATAAATGCTGAGAAAATCCAGAGTGACGGAAATAAATTCTGTAAAAATAATCCCACTTATAGTTTATCTGTAAAGATAAATGTATCCCATATTTAATGGCCTTTTAAGTCCATCGCAAACAAACAACTAGTCTTGTGACATTAATATTTACTCGAGATAATCTTTAACCAACTTTCATCATTTGTTAAGTATTTGGTATTTTCTTCAATATGGTCTTATTTCTAGTTCACCATTTAGACAATCTCAGGCTTGCTTTGTTGTCACGATTTTATTCGGATAAATAAATAAAATAGAGTAAAAAATATATGAGGATTATTTGCTTTTGGAGGAATAAATGTTTGCTAAAATAAAATTGAGGTGAATTATCTTCTTGCAGATAATTTTGAAATATTACACAATTTAATAGTGCATAGCTGATAGTTATAGTCTTTATGCTAAATATCATAGCTTTTGAAATAAAATCTCAAACTAAGAAAACTCTCCATTTTTAACCTGAAGTGACAACACATGCTCACTTTATTACTGGTAGATATTAATACTACATTTTTAGTTCTTTTTTGTATAAAAATACAGATATCCCATATATCGCGATATATCAAAATAATACAGAAAAATATATTCAGAAAGGAAAATCTGATAATCTTCTCTTTGAAATGCTATTTTCATATTGTTCATTTAAAGAAAATGAAAACCAAAATTCAGCTCATTTCAAAATTTATGTATAATTTATATTACGCATTTTTAATCTAACGATGCAAATTCACTTCATAGTGTACTTTTAAAGGGTCGTTGGATAATTTTAAGCAATTTTGCGAATTATTCACTTATGGTTATGAATTTTTTTATGAATTAGAATATAAATGAATCAATTTTTTTAAAAACTTTTATAAACGAAATATATTATTTTTAAAAATTAAAAGGTATACAATTTTTAAATTTTTTTAAATATTCCAGGCGATTTTATTTTGAATTTTTTCAATTATTTTTTTCCCTATTACCCAATATAAATTTATTTGGAAGTATTTCAAAACTGCGTATGATTTTGTAATTCCAATTAAGCGCAAATTTCTAAGAAATATTTTTATGCACACTTATTGAATTTTCATAAGAATTTTATATTTTTCTGAATTAAAATTGACTTTTAACCATCTAAAAAACTTGAAATATAAAATGCATAGCCTATTTTCTTGTAATCTTTAACCGAAATCTTTATTATTTATTTAATTTCTTCAAAAATTAAGATACATGGAACGTTTCAAAGTAATTTAAAACTAATTACAATATCTTTTTGAGAAAAGTCGTTAAAATGTATTTTTCTTTTTCTTAGACTTTCAAATATTTATTTTATTGGATAATACAATTTATTACACTATTTTAGTTGAATATAAACATATGTTTTGGTGATAAAATAGTAAAAATAATTTTCTTTTTGTTTTAGTCCAATTTTGCCTATTTCAAAGTCCACTGTCCCATTAAGAGGATAAATATAAGAACACATTCATATGTCATTATTTATAATTTTTCACTAACTTTCTTCCAGTGGAATGAGGGAAAAATGGAAGCGATTTGGAATGCTGCTGTTTCTAAATCTCTTCTCGCTATTTTTTTCCCGCCAAAATAAATCACTATCTACGGCCCACACGTACTGAATGTTCTGAGACAAAGCTGCCATTTTGATCGCCACAAATGGAATTAAGATGTGTTCGGGCGCAATATCGGATTCTATGATTTCGATTTAATAGCCACGCTTACTTCGTGAGTGAAATACCAATAACAATGACACGTGATTTGGCAGAAGGTTCACGCATATAGTGTCAGTAAAATAGGAGACGTGGATTTAATATTCTTTTTGTCAAATACCTTTCTGGTGGATAAATATATAAAATTTTCCATTAGTGAAAAAAACGTGATTTCGTTTTTATGATGTTAGAATATTTAGTTATTGAGATTTCGATGAATATATGATCTTCAAATAGTCAAATGTCCGCTTTAAAGTATATTTTCTTTAACACTAGAACTGACGATATATATACCTAGTTTCACCACACCAGTCAAATTGAAGGGGTTTTTTTATTATCACGACTTCCATTGTAATTTTTAGCTTAGTTTATGTAAATAAAAGATTATAATTCAACAAAAACAACATAAACAACATTTAATACAATAATTCATTAATTACTAATGAAGAAACCAAGAAAAACAGTTTGTATTTACATTAACAGAAATCCAGTTAGAACTTTTAGTTCTAAACTGAATCATATTGGGAATAAAATAGATCCCATTTTAACTGCTGCCGTCTACTTTGAATTAATCAACATAATTTCATATTCAGATTTTTCCAGGAAATATCTGAAACGATGTATAAATGAATGTAAATACGTACTGAAGTCCATCATTACACAGATGATTCATAAATTATTATAAACTTTGAAATTGCTAAAGCCGTCATTTTGTCGGTACTTGGTATAATAAGGTATACACCATACTGTTTATAGAAGTTAAAATAGCTGAGTAGAAATTTAATAGGAATATGTAATTGTTCTTATACTTCATTAAAAGTCCTCGTAAAATTCTAGAAAAATACAGAAATTATATCAAAATTATTAAAACGGGACGCTAATTTATCTAAACTTTTGGAAATATTCTTACAAAAAAAATAATGATGAATAATGAATGAAGCCTCACCATATCCGCCATCTTATTTTCTTGGGACATTTTCTATTCGTGGGACCACAAAGGAATTATTTTTTTTCTTCTAGAAGAATTCGACTAGCATAGCTTTCTCTTCAAACTAAACACCTGTTTATCCATGACCTATAGACTCTTACTTGAACAATGTCCTCTTGCCTTTTTAAAATTATTTGTCACTTCTACTTGTATGTTGAGAGCCACATAAGTAAAAGTCATGCAAACTATTTAATATTTTTTTTTGTCTAAAATCATGATTAAATAATTAAGCAAAAACTTATTTATTTACTAAACAATAATATTCTTGCATGTCTAAAAAAATTGACTCATACGTATGACAACATTACTGGATATCCTAACAAAGACTTCATCTTCGTACTACAGTACAGTTATCACATAGCTTCACATTGTTGTTCACATAGACTGTAATCAAGTAGACTTATACAATAGCTGCGATTCAAAATATGTCATAATCATCTATATAAATCTATAATATTTAATCATAGTTGTCAATATATTGATTAGACAGTACTTGCTTTCTGAAAATCACGTTTCAATAATAATATTATAGTGCCTAAGAAGTTTTTAGTGCTATTATATTTTAGTCTCTTGGTAATGCTCTTAAGTACCTGGTGTCCAAATATTATATCATTTAACCTATATCATAATCTATATAATGATCTATATTATATAATAATTCTACAGACATCAATAAATTTGGAAACTTAATTTCAACAATTTTATACAAGGAATCATAAAGGTCAGAGAAGTTTTAGAAAATGGAATTTTTTTGAGTACATAATAATAAATAAAAAGGTTAGCTATTTGATCAATTAAAAATAAAAGTTTGCTAAAGATATAGATGTAAACTGATCAAGATACACTTTCTTTTTAAACATTAAGATTCAATATTTAAAGTGGAAGTACATCTTAGTATATTCCCTAATTCAGAAACTACCTAGTTACCAACTTCTAAAGCTTTAGGAACTGAGGAAAATTAGATTCGGTACAACGGGGACTTTAAATGTCGAATGCTTTCTGTTCTTGATAGAAACTCTTAAATCTATGCATTGGCTTCAAAGGATTTTCCGACATCAGATGAAAGGGAGGAGAGATCACGCCTGTTCGAAAGTCTTTGGAACATGAAATGAGTTAAAACCATGTGTATAGTGGTGACAAGTCAGATACGTACGATTACTGTGGTTTCCATGTTTCAGTATTACTTGTTTGATGTCTACATGAGTTGCTGAACAAGATTTTAGTCAAAATAATTGCTTAGCATGTTATTGTATAGTTTAATAATTATTTACGCTCCCTTTTTGTCTTATTATAGGTTTTAATGCAAAATTTCAGGACAGGGAAGTGATCATTTGTTTAGGACCGACATATATTCGAGTGATCGTTTTAATGAATCAACTGATATAAATTAAATTAAGATAATAAAACATTATTTGCACCATTTTTTTAAATAATTATATGCAACTTGTTAAAGTCACGTGCAATTTTGTTGAAGTCGAAAGTAATCAAAATAAAATGAATTCATTAATTAAGATAATTGATTTATTTTATTACATATTTCGCATTTCTATTCTAAATTCAATGTTTGTAGCATTTTTAGAAGATTGAAAAGGCGAACATTAAAGAAACTACCAAAAAGCCTGGTTTAACAATTCTAAATTTGATGTATTTATGTAAATATACTTTGTATATTCTTAATCTTCGCTTCATTCTTGATCACTTCATAATGTGGAAAGCATTATTCTTGTTTAAATTTATTCAATTATTTGTGCATTCATAGTATCAGTGACTTAATTTCTATATATTGTTAGTTTCATGATTAATTTTATTAATTCGCAGTATTGCAAAATTTTATATCAAATAATTGTAATCAAATCCATCTATTGATGGTTGGCGCTTCATTAGCAATTTTTTGAAAAAAGATATATTGGCAAAGAAATATTTTTATACAATTGTAAAAATTCAGTAAATATTCGTATGTTTATTAAATTGGTATCATGTGGTATCATTAAAAAGATATTTTTAAAAAGTTTCAAACGGTGTAATATTTATTTTTATGCAATTATATATTCGGAAGTTATCTCGGAAGAACTCCAAAATTCAGTTTTATTTATAAATAATTAAAACTCTAATTAAAATTTCAAATCAATAGCTTTTGGTTCATAGAGTAAGAGAATAAATATTAAAAAAACCCAGCATGAACTGCATAGAGATTATTAAATTTAAGATGTTTAAAACTTTCAAAGGTGTTACTACTCATTGCTCACGAATTATTAGAATATGACTAAAGGACGTTTTAGTGATATTAGCAAAATGCTTTTGGCATACATTCAGACACGTTCTTACAGATTTAAAGGAAATTAACTGCTTAATTAAAACACATAACCGAAGTTTATACGCATATTGGTGAGAAATAAAAATTAGCAACATTCTCCGCCAGTACAACAGCAATTATTGGAGAGTTAAATAGGCATTAGCTGTCGCATGTGATTGCTAAAATTTAAACATGTCGGACATGCACAATTAGCTATCTACAATATATGACCAACGACTTTCGGAAATGTGTAGAACTTACTATCTGAATCCAAAATCTAGATATTCCATTTCGAATAATGAGCTGTTTAACGGATATTCAATAAGGGTATTAAATAATAGTAGTTCAATAGAATGAAAGAAATTTTAGAAAAAAACATTGCAAACTTATTTACAAATAACTTCTCTAACTCTTCCTCTTCTTGCCATATTACCATCTGTATTAGTTGTTTTTTTAACTGGGATGAAATTATCAAATTTAATACGGAATCCTTTTACATTTCATAAACCATAATACAAATTTTAATTCTTTCAGAGACTGAGAATTATTGCATTGCTAAAATTACTCTCATAGTTCCCAGGATACATTTCTTATACTTGAAGTGAAAGCTTCAAAACGTTCCTTGGCCACTCAATATCCTTCAGACGGAACAAGACAGAATCATTTCTATTTGACCTCTTGGCTCAGAAATTTAATGAATAATTCTACAAAAATAAATGAAAAAGAAAGTCCTTCGGTTCCACCTGTCAGCGTAAGAAACCTTTTACATTTCATAAACTATTACTACAACTTAAAATTCTCTCAAAGATTGATAATTATTACATCGCTAAAATTACTCTCATAGTCCACAGGATACATTTCTTATACTTGTAGCAAAAGCTTCAAAATGTTCGTTGTTCACTCAATATATTTCAAAGTAAACAACATAGAATCATTTCTATTTTACCTCTTGTCTCAGAAATTTAATGAATAATTCCACAAAAATAAATGAAGAAGAAAGTCCTTCAATTCCAGCTGGCAGAGTTTATTTCTCCCCCATCCCACCCCAATCCTACCCCTTTTTTTACTACAGCAACAACCCTCTTCATTAATACTCATTCGATTTACTTTAAACCCCCGCATCAGCCTTTAGTAATATTGATTTCTTTTGAGTTAATATACACTTCAAAAGCAGGAAATTATCTTCTTCAAAATAGTCGTCGAAGTTATTGTTCGTAAACTTTTATATTTATACCGCCATCTGTTGAACTTCGACTCTGAAAAAAAAACAGAATTTCGATATGAACTGTCTTTATAAGGTTATGTCTGCAGCGTATTCAGATTTTTTATCTTCTTTTAACAGAAATAGAAAGAGTAATAACTGGTGGCTTTCTATGGATTTTACTTTATTTTATTTGAGAAGATTCTTTTATATAAAATCTTACTCAAAAGTGTTCCTTTGTAAAAATCACATTCTTCAATTATCTTAAAAGCGGCAAGATGTACATGGTTACAATTAAACTTTTCGGTTCAATTTTATTTTGCAATTTAAGTTGAGAAAAATTCTTTGTTATCTCGGGGAATCTTAAAATAATTTACGTTATTAAAAAATCGGTTCATTTGTAAAATATTAAAGCACTCTGTGGGAAAATTAATTTTCTGGCGAAAGGAGAAACAAATTTTCTCTCAAATAAGAATAGATGGCTGGAGCAGGATTGTCGTGAATAAGTTTCATTTATAATTGAAATAACATATTGGAAATATTGATTAATTTTATTCTTTCAGCCTTCTTTTCAGTATAAAAATATATTTATTAATAGGTAAAAATTAAAAATTAAAAAAATTATTAAACTTTTTGTTCCTGCTCTTATATTTTCGATGTATTCAAAGTGTCTGTTGGTGGAGGATATTATAACAACAAAGAAAATTTTAATTTAGTTTATCTCGTAAATTTTATGAATCAAAAAGCGGTTGTTGTTGTTTATAACGGCACTTTCCATGGACAAGTTCGCTGACGAAGTCAGCGATTTTAAGCCAAGGGAGCGCTTCTTGTTTCTGTAGCGCCAACTAGGTCCAAGAGTACGTCTTAGCTACTCACGCATCACATTCGCTTGCACAACCCACTTCTTACAGGGGGCACATTCCCACATCTCACAGATAGAACAGATAAAGAACAACCATGCCCGAACCGGGACTCGAACCCATGAAGGTCACGCACTACCCCTATGCCAGGACGCCAGTCAAAAAGCGGTAGTCATGGCAATATAAATATGACGTATGTAGTTTAAACGTTTCAAAATAATACATCGTTTTTGAATAACTTTCATGTGCTGTCATCCAGATTTCATTCTGTTCTTATGTTTGGAAGCTAAATCTACATTGCTTACCTTTTACAAATTCCTTGAATATAAAAAAAAATCTATTTCATTGACATATTTCATCTATTACAATACATAAGAGATAATTTTATGTTGCATAAAAACGACAATTTTTAAAAACTTTTTGACAAATAATTTTAAACATTTAGAATCTTAAAATGCGAAATTTCAAACTGAAAACATGCCTAATACATGTTAAATTCATTTAGAAATAAATGTTTCTCCAAGGCAATAATACATATATAAATAATTTTATTTTTAAGAAAATTCTAAGAGAAAATCAAACCTTATTAGTACATTCCCAATTTAATAAATGTTAAATAGAATAGAATCATTTTATAGCGCAAACAAATTAAGATTATTTTAATTTAAACTTGAAAAAAAATCTGAAGTAAATTATATAAAGTTTGAAAACTAACTCTTAAAAAATCCAATAGCTTCTTTAAATTTTAAAGTCAAATATTACTTTAAGAAAGGAAGGATTTATTTTCAAAAAAAAAAAAGAATCTGTTATTATATCAAGTAGAATTCGACTTATATATAAAATTACTTACGACTTATATATAATGTTATATAAAATTACTTTTTTTATAGTTAACGTTTTCAGAATAGTTTCTCCTTTTCTTCTTCTGCAATAAAATATCTCATTGTATTTGCCATCAGTGTTATATTGGCTAACCAACTATGCGGTTACTTCATGAACTTTTCATTTAAATTTTTTAATCGATTTCTTAGGTAATTTTTCAAAAGCTTCCCAAAATTTATTTTTAGAGATATTCTGCTAAGATTTCAAATATTTTCTATCTTAAGATGTCACCTGTATCAAGATAATATAATCTTATCTATACATTTAAAATAATAAGCAAGATCAAAGACCTAAAACCAATCAGCCACTATATCGATTTCATCAATTTTTATCTTACATGATAGTTTACTTCTAGTTATGTTATCGGTAATCGCATGTCCCTTAGAGTCATCCATTTTCAAAAAAAAAAGAAAGAAAGAAAAGAAAAGAAAAAGAAAAATATTACTTCATTGCATACTATTTCATTCTCTCTAACGGAAAAAAATACAAAATCTTCCACCCTCAAGCATAGTCCGATTTCACTAATTTTTATTTCATTCGAAATCTCATGGCATTTAAATACGTCATCAATTATAACATAGCAACCACCATCGATCATTTTGGAGATGTGTTCCAAAATAAACCATTTAGAGCCAAAACTATCAATAACTGGATCGATTTACAAAATCACAAAATCACGTTACAAAGTCACAAAAAATGAGCCATCCTCGATATCTTTAAGCATTCGGCTTAGTATGAATATCGGATCACCGGAATGGCTTAGTCGGGCACTAAGTTGGACAAAATTAGCCTTCATTACGGCTAGCTAGCATGTATGCCCACCACCCACAAGGAGAATGCGACCCGACATCTACATGGAAGCAATTCAGCCGAAGAACATAACTGGATCCACTTGAGAAAGCGAGAACCAGTTTACTACTGAAGCAACTTCTTATCTCCATATATGAGGTGACTTCAGTGATTATGTATTCTCAGCTATCCAAACAAAAATATCCATGTTTATTGTGCAACCACAATATATAGTAATTCTTTCATTTTGTGTGAATTCATCAAAGTTGTTGCCAAATTAATGCTATAAATATGGAGGGAAAATAGTCGGACACCGCAGGAAGTTGATTTCTTTCTAAAAGCTGCTGCGTTCATTCAAAAGTTGTACTTAATTGGAAAGATATTGCAAAATTCTTTGCTTTCTTTCTGATTATATCGTGCAGATACCTTCTGTGCTTACTTCTGTTTATTTTGAAAAACTATTTCTCTTGGTACAATTTAACCATATTGTTTTTGTTCACTTTCCAGTTTCCAAACTTTTTATATAATCTCAGATGCAAATAAAAAAAACCAGTTTAAAGAATGGAGTTCAACTTTCAAAACAAATTGTTTTCGTCTTCCAAAATTGATTTCGATTTTCTTTCGTGGTGAAGAAATACTTCTGATCATTTTAAAACGCAAAGTTTCTGAATTCCTTGATTTACTGTCTGAAAAATAAATAAACCGACTCCCAAAATATATTTAAAATAAGAAAATGTATATTGTAGGAAATGCATCTTTATACGAAAAAGAAAACTGAACTTGCAATTGATTTTGAAATATTATTTTAAGCCTGAATTTTAGGTAAATTTATTATTTTGCAACCAGGTAGTTATTTATTGAAATTTTACATTTGCAAATACGACATCATTTCATTTCCAACTCATTTAGCTTCAAAATTTTTCAACTTTCTTCAACAAATCTCATTTATAACTTCAAAACAAGATATTTTTATTTGTCACATGTTATTTCTACATCAGTTCATCCAAAAATATATTCATTTCAGCAACAATGATTAATATTTTCATTAATTCAATAGCGTTTTCTAATAACTATAAAATTTATTTATGTACGATTAATACCGCCAATTTGGCTAAATTAATTCTTGTTTTGAATCATTTTACGAATTTCCTATGATGATTTTATGAAACTGTCTACATTAATGTATCGCCATATTTAGAATTTTGACTCCATCCTCATAATGTAAGATGACTTGCTTCAAATTATTAGTTACGTGTATATTATCGTTATTGGACAAATCATTTGATGGATGTGCGATAAATGGAGTCCAATATGCTTAGTAATAGAAAGTAACAATTTTTTCTTAATTTATTCATTACTTTATGCCTTCTTGAAAATATGGGCGACTACGATATTTATTCGATATTTTATACGAAAGCAATTATATACGATATTTTTTTATTCAACATGAAACGCTCCATCCTGTCATAATCTTTGTAAATGTGGCGTATTTTTCACTGTTTGTTATTCTATTTTGTGTAATTGCATAGTTCATTCTGAAGAAGTAAATATATGATTTAAAGAAAAGTGGTTTAGTTCCTACTTTTTGAAGGATTTGGTCAAAGATCAAGTCACAATTTTGAAGTAAAGATTACATGTCTAATTTTATCAATATAGCCTGTTGTATTTTTAAGACATCATGTTTTTAAAAATACAACAGGCTATATTGTTCATGCACAAACGGCAGGCAATAATATCGGCATATTCTAAAAATATTTACATTTTGGTTTCGAATGGATATAAGTTTCCAAAATTCAATAAATTTTCAGAATAATATCTTTTGACGGTTATCATATTTTTTGTCTGAATGCATCGCAAAGAGTAAAAAAAGAAAAGAAGATAATTAATCATTTATATATACTCATTTCTAAAATATATACTATGATATCAATTGGTAAAATTATAGTCAGACAGCAGAAATATTTCTTCAAGCATTTGTAAAAAGCATTAAATTGGATTTTAAGAATATATATATATATATATATAATGGTCCAATTTAATCATAATTTTTTGTTTATTTTTAAACTTTGATTATTCGGTATATGATACTAACAAAAATGATAATGATGTACTGAACAGAACTAAACTTTTGGTGGAAACATCTTTGTTCAATATGTATTCA
>JAPMOR010068020.1:0-14596 GCA_026543865.1 Argiope aurantia | reverse complement strand
AGTTTCGTGGCCTAATGAATGCAGGCTTTAGCATCTTCCACCGTTTTCTCGCATCATCGTAATCAGCAAGAAAATTTTGAAGATTTTGGCTCTCTTCCAGTGAGCTGTGAGCTTCAGCTTTTGTTGCTTTTCGACAATACCTCTTACTTTAGAGTCGAAACTCTTTGAAAGGAGACTTAATTTGGAATGATGTATGGGAAAAATTTCCGCATTTTCTTCGCCCTTATATTTGGTGAAATTATTATTCGAAAGAATGTCTAGCTCGCTTCTTAAAGGACACTCTTTTCAAGAAAATAATAACTAAATCGCATGATTTGAGATTTATTTATTTATTTGTATATCATTTGTTAATCGCCGAATAATATTCGCCATCATTTGCTTTAAATTAAATTGAATGCTTCGAACCAGAAAGAGCTTATGGACAGTTTAATTGTTCGTTTGAAAGATTATTTATAAGGCTTATTAATTATCTTTTTGACCCCACGGAGGGCCCTTCGTGATTGAGGATGAGAAGTTTCCGATATGGTGGTTTGTTTTCACCAACCTGAGGTTGTGTGTGGGGGGAAAGGGGTGGCTCATCCCATCAATGAAAGGACGTACTTCCTTAGGGAAGGAGTGTATCGTGGCCGGTGATAGCCCTTAGGACTCCACCACAGTTCTCGCCAGTATTGCTGTTGCGCAGTCCGATTATTCAGATTTGTCCTTGTAACTTCCGGCGGGTCGGTGTAGGCGAAATTTGTAGCTGTGCTAATTATCTTTTTGAAATTTCATGCCTCGCAAGTTTCATATTTCACTTAACCCTAGAATGAATGACTTCTTAATGTTTTTACAAAACAAAAATGCATGTGTATTTGAATGGCTGTATATAATTTAGAATTATTCTAAAAGTTTTTTTAAATTTTTTGTGACATTTTTTTAAAAAAATATATATACTTAAGGGCTGCATTATGACTTAAGCAATATCCGAATGGCACAAATTACATTATAAAAATTCTGCAATTAAAATAAGAGTCAATTTTTATCAATATATTTTTGTAGAATGCAAAAAAAAACATATGTTGATAGTATTTTTAATGGTAGAACTAGTCATGCAATTCCCTATCTTCATATTTTCTAAGTTTCCTGTTTAAATCTAACCCTAGTGTTGTTATTTCCACATATAGATCTTTTCTACAAATATTTATCAAAAAGTAGTTACAAGAGGATTTCCAAACAGTCAGGTGAAACTTATAAATGGAAATAAAAACCCGTGCCAAATGGCTACACAATGCACTGTAGGGTTAAAAGAATTTTAAATAAGGAACGTAAAAGACATTTTTATTTGAATAACTAACTTTGAATAGTTTAATTCTAACCATTAAATGGATACCATAAAAGGCAATTCAATGTTATTTTGGAATTCCTTGTTGTAACTAACAGTAACAGACCAAATAATTTTCTTTTTATAGATCAACAAAGAATAAAAATAAAATAAATTTAATCTATTTATTTTTTCTTTTACTACCCCAGAATCTTTGTTTAAACGAGTTTGCACAAACGAATTCATTACTATGAGACGCATGGTTAAATAATGCTTAGATCCCGGCTTCGTTTTGATTCACGTTCGCTTGAGCTTGAACTCCAAGTTAATTAAATTCCCTCGCTTATCTTACAAACAGAGTTACTTGGAATGAGCAAACTATTCTAAAAGTTAATAACAGATACTGATTCCATTCGAAAGGATTCAACATTTATCAGAGGCAGTTCCACCACACTAACTATTTTCTTTGTCATCATCCAAACTGAACGCAAGATGGAAAATTGTATGAAAGGAGGATAAATAACGAAATTCTGTTAAAGTTGGATCTAAATCTTCTAATAGGCTTTGTTAGTGTACCGAAGGAATGATTTAGAAAATGAATTAAATCTATCAATTATCTAGCCTATTTCGAATGTGTTTAAGATGAAAGGTATCTTAATTCGCAGGAATTATTGCAATATATGGAAATTTACATTTTATATCTTTACACTCCCAATATCTGGACTAGCCCTAAATTTATACAGATGGCAATTTTTTACTCACTTCCAGATATGTTACAATTGTAAAATTTGGTTCAATTTTGTGTTTCCGATGACAATATAAATTTAATTATTTTAAAATTTGATTACCAATTGCATTTATTTCTATAATTGTGGTTTATTTCCTAAAGCTGTCATCTTACGTGAAATGTGAAAGAAATTAATATCGTCACACAATATATTAATAATAAATTATAAGATATATTAAAAACATAAAATTATAAAATAATAATGAAAAATAAATTTCTTCATAACAAAACCTACTACCATTAATAACCTAAATAGAAAATAGTCCAAATTTGTTGAATTTGAATAATCCCCAGATTATATCAAATCTTGTAGCATATATAATTAATGTTTGTCTTAAATAATACAGAATTAGGGATTTAACCATATAAATGTTTTAAAACTTCACACGACTTCTCCTGACATTTATTTTTCTAGAAAATAGCATGTTTAATAATTTCATTTCATGTAATCATATACTGAAAATTATACTTTTCATGGTTTAGTTTGTAGTAAGAATTAATAAGTCCTTTTTTATACATATTTTTTTCTAACGTAATGGAAACATGTTCGTAAAACATACATGCATAATGTCCACTTGGAAGTTAAATTTTAATTTTATACTTGCCGTCTTTGACCATTAGCCATTTCTTTGGGATTGACGGTCACTAATATTTTCAGTGAAGTATTTTATGCAATTTAATCTTAATGCTGTCGTCAGAAAAATATTTTTAAGCATTAAATTTTGATAGCCATAACAATCATAATATTATAAAAGCCTTACATGTCTCTGTTTATTATTCAATGTATTCTTCTAATTTGTCATCTCTCTTAAAAATTGTAACTTTAATTTGAAACAAAAAGAATTCAACTCGATTAACACAATTTTTTTTTGCTGAAATCAAATAAATTTAAAAAAAAAACATTATTACATTAGTCATCTAGCAATGAAAGTTGATGTTTACTACAGAACATTTTTTTATAACTTATAAAATATCTCAAAAAATTATACTATTGAAATTTCTATGATTTATCATAGAATTATGTTTGTCTATATTTTAAAAATTAATGAATAAATCAAATAAATGTATTTCTGGAAAAATTATGGTATAAATTTCATACATCCAATTTGTCTTATGACTCATATTTAAAAAAATATTTTTGATATTACCTTTTCATTCCACATTTTTTTTTCCATTTTTGGCGACAAAATATGAATGAGACATGAAGCTTTGAGTATTATTATTTTAAGACTATCAACACTTTTAGTATTTTAAGTCTAAATGAAAAAAAGACTAATATTTCATGCAGTTTAAGTCAATAAATGTTCTGATAAATTACGAATGTTAAACTTTTAGATATACCTTTAGTCCTATATTTAATAAAATTTTCTTCAAAAGCTAACGTTTTTAATAAAAAACATATACTATTTTGCTACTAAATGTGAATGACTTATGAAAATTTGGATACTATTATTTTATTAAAACGTGCGATTTTAGATTTCTCTGTTGACCTTTTTGTCAATTAGTGCCGAGGATTTCCTGGTAGACCTAAAAGATAGAAATTATTGACTGTCTGAAACAATGATAGTCAAAACTCCAAAATGCTATCAAATTTGGTCTAAGAAGATTCAAATTTCTTTTTGATTTAAAATGAGATCCTGAGTATTATTTTACTGAGTGTGATTCATTAGATAGAAAGACTGTATAAAATTTAGAATTTAGAATTTTCTTCACCAGAACTTTTAATGTCTGAATCACCATAAAATATTATTATTTAGATCAGTTGTAGCGTATTCTCAAATGAAAGCATATATCGAATAGTTCCGAATTTAGTTGCAAAATCATGAATGGGGTGATCACACATGTATAAAACATTTCAGGAAATTAGAGGTTTGAAAAACAAAAACTTCCTAAGATCAAGAGGCTAGTTTACATGAGAGAAAATAAATAAATTTACAAAATAAGACTAAAAAACGGAAGGTGAAGACATATTTGTAAATGAGTTTAGAATAAAAGAAAATAAAAATCAACTAGCATAGATACTATTAGCACCTTACAGCTAATCAAACGTGTCCTTAAAATGTTTTCCAAAGTGCAATAAAATATTTTTTTAAATGCAATGGAGTCCTAATTTAAGAAAGAATTTTGTACTGTTGATATTGTTTTAGATTGCTTTCTAAAACTATATGGATGTAGCATTTCCTTTTATGCTCAGGTGTATCACAAAGAAAATTAATAATTTGTTAAAATATCAAGATTTTGAATTTAATGGTATCTTATTTACTGGCAATCTAATGCGAAATTTTCGTTTCGGTTTAATTCATTTCAATAAAAAGCTTTTTAAGATCAGAGGTGAAAATAAGAGCAATTAAGCATTAATGAAATCTAAAAATATCAAATATTAGCCCGACGAATTTATAAAATCAAAAGTAACGTTATCTCAAATTATAAAATGAATTTTATAATATAAATATGTAGTGGTTACATAATTCTACCCCCTTCTCTTTTGATGCAACAGATGGCCTTACCTTATCAACATCAAAGTATATCTACCATTATCCTCTGAGGGATCAGTATTAGATTCTATTCTAAGTGTACTTTTGTGTTCGTGTTTGTTTAATCAAGTGAAATGTTGAATTTAGCAAATAATGGAATAACTGTTCCTAAAACTCTTCTATTATTTCCATCTTAGTGAAATTATAAAAAATCTTGTCTGTCTAATTTTTTTTTTAATTTAAGAATTTGTTCTGCTTATGCAATAAGTAAAAACTGACCACATATTTTATAAATGTTTTTAAAATAAACTACATAAACAACTCTAGCAACAGGACAATTCCAAAATTCTATTCAGAGTCCAGTTTTCTTCACATTATTGTATGAGATGGGAAAGGATTCAAATGCCAAAGTCATGTTATCCGGAAATTAAAGGAATATCAGGAAAATTAAACATTTCTCTCAATCCTGTAATTGAATAACTTATTTCTGCTGAGACACCAGGAACTTTCAAATTATATTTTCAATTTGAGCAAAGACAGCTCTTGGGAGGGATGTCTCGGTCCAGATTCCGAGTGGTTAACTCGAATTGACAACGCCACTTATCGGAACGGATGTTCCCTATTCAACACGATTAATTTACCCTTCCAATACTGTATTGTAACATATTTTCACTCATTATTAAAATATTTGATCTTGAAATAATTCAAGATTAATATAACTTGAGAGAACTTTCTTAATTTTATTGTGCATTATTTATGTGCTTCCTATTGTTTTATAGAGACTGAATTTGACATTGCAGATACATGCCAACTCATTTATAGATAATCAGAGAGCAAAGCCATTTAAATCATTGTTTTGTTATTTAATGTTTCCACTATATTTTTAGCTCTTCAGGAAGTTATTTATTAATAACTATCAAAAACATAGTCATAAATGAAGTTCTTTTAGAGTTGTCATACAAATGTCGTATTTAATTTAGATAAGATTTAAAAAAGAATTCTGATTTGTTTCTGATCAGACAAAAAAAAAAAAAAAAAAAAAAAAAAAAAACCCCCTAAAATTGTGTTAGATCCTTATTGTCAACTCTACAACATAAATGCTGCATTCATTCATCTATCAGGATTCATCTATCAGGATGGAGATTTTGAGATGATTAATGAATATTGGATGATTCTTTCAATTTGAATCAATACTTGCAAATAATCAAAAATATGCATCTATTTTTTAAATATCCGGTTGAGAGCCCTAAGTTGGTTAAATACTACAGATATAAAGTATTTTGAAAATACTCATTAAGTCCCTTATTTCATAAAGATTATTTTTAAAAGTATAAGATACTTTTATTATGAACAGCATTAAGCAGTATTAAATTATTTCTGCCGGTATATTTCCGTTTACAAGGTTGAGTCCAAAACCTGCCTTATGTAAGCAATAACTGTCATTTGCGACGATTTTTGGTATTAGTAGAAAAATATCAATATTCAAGAATAACACTCTTTCCAAAAACCCTGCCATATCAGGCATATCTCCGATAATCGAATCCTTGCGACTTCTGGTGGTAAGGTCTCGGAACTGGAAAGTTTCATGCCCGAGATCTGATTTCACCGGAGAACCGTCGTGTAAGCAAGTTTAGTGCACGTTAAATCCGTCGGAGCGAAACAACCTCTATTTAGTGCGGGAATGTGGAGAGGAGGTACTGGCTCAGGTGTCGTCGTCGTCATCTGACAACGTCTCAAAATTATGAGATCCATCTCAAAATAGCTTCAAGTGTTGCTTTAAAACGAGACGTTGATATAACTAAACTAAACTTGGCGACTCATAACTCTCGTTGAACCCTTATTTCGTAAAAAATTATTTTTAAAAGTATAAGAGAAGTTTATTGTGAACAGCATGAAATATTAAATTATTCTATAGATATATTTCTGGAACAATGTCCTAATCAGTAACCATACCTTAACGATAACTTTCATTAGCATCGAGTGTTGGTGCCAATAGAACAATATCAACATTTCTGAAAAATATGTCCATGTCAAAACCCCGACATATTTTAGTGAAAACTCCCATGAGGGACACTCGATGATGAGTATTGCCTTAACTGAACAGCACAAACATTCAAGATTTAGGACCACTCTTACGGAAAAATATTGAAGCGCCTTTCAAGATATCTTAAATTTGAACCATTGTCTCATCTCGCAGACCTTCAACAAAAACAGATGTAAATTGAATCTCACTAATTGCGAGTGAAGTATTGTGTATTCAGGTAAAAGGAATATAGCGGGAAATGTAATGTAGGACACTTAAAGTAACCTAAAATGGATAAACAGACGAAAAGTAAATCAAAGATATCAATATTAACACACATAATTTATTTCCAATGAAAACTTCAGATGACCTAATAGTCTAATAGGATTAGATAATGGATTCAATGAAAAATTGACGTTATGAAAATGTGGTAGAGTTCTAATCACAAAATTTTTCTAATTGATTAATCTAAAAAATTTAATACATCCGATGTTCTTAGATTGATATATTTATGTATATTTGATTAAATATATCAAGGCAAAATAATGTGAATACTTTTAACTGAATACATTGAAATCTCTCAACAATAAACATCTCCTACATGGAAAATCAGCTAATTCCTCGGTTAGACTTTGATAGGTTCTCTCCTTTTGGAAAAAAAAGGTGCTTATTAAACAAATACTAATCTATCATCTTTCACGCAATGAATTTTAAACATTAAGTATATTGTTACAAACCTGCAATTCGGCTTCCCAGCATAGTTTGTTCCATCAACAGAAAGACTGTTTTAAAGTAATCGATATTAGATGGAGTCCATGTGTCGTGTCGGAGGTCCCAGAACTTGGCGACACACTTGGCGACCATTTGGCGACTGGACGACCAATTTGGCGACTTTGGCGCCAAAATAGATTATACCCGAAACTTCGAGAATTTTCCCGATCCGTCCAGTAGGAACCGAGATATGCCTCGAACGTTCCTGATTGGTTGAGAGGCTTCTAGTCCCGCCTCCTGAGACCTATAAAAGGGGCTGCAGCTGCCAGAGAAGTCAGTCAGTAGGAATTGAAGTCGACGAAGTCAGTCCGAGTGGACAGAGCGGAGTAGTCAAAAGCGACGGAGTAAAGCTAGTGCTGAACTGAGCTGTGCGCTACTGTCTGCAGTAGATTCTGGTTGTATGCTGCTGTGTGTGCTGTTGTATGCTACACGTCTCGGGTGAAGATAATCGTCTTCTGTGCTGTATATAGTTGTCGCTTTTGTGCTGTCCTGTGTGTCTTCGTGTAAATAAACATTGTTGTTTCTTTTTCTACTGCTGATTGAGCGTTCTCCACACCATATAATTTCCACTATCCAAACGAACCTCGGCGGAAATTTAGTAACAATATCTTTCGAGAATTTTTAAAATTTCTGAAACAACACAATTTGGATTAGATTGAATTTTGCGTATTTTAGATTTACCGCATTTTTTTCAATTCGAACCTGTTTTTTCCGATTATATATTTTTTTTTACATTGAAACAGAAAATATCTAAGGAATTTATCGGCAATCAAAAGTGGAAAGGAAATGTGTAATCATATCAATAGATTTTTTCCCAAAAAATCTGTTGAAATAAGGAATAATGGTTTAATGAATAATTTTGTTTATTTATGTTATCCTTTAATTAAAAGCTTCTGATAATTTTTTTGCCAGTTTCTCTTTGCCATCATACATGAAACGCTTATATACACTTAGCTAAATTCCGAAAACCATGTTTGGAAAGCTTTCAAAAATAAAAAGGTGTAATTGGTCACTTACTCTTAGCTTAATAACGATAAACACTTGGATCTCTCACCCCTGTAGAAGGAAAAGAACACTTTTTCCTCACCATTGGCAAAGCGATGACTAATTTCGAGTTCAAGAACTTTTATATCCCTTTTCTCTGCCTTTATTTAAAGTTCAAAGATCAGAGAGATTAAAAAAAAGGATTTAATGAAATTGAAAGGTTTAAATTTGCCCCTTGGAAGGATTTAAGTAGTCATTCCAAGAATTTTATATTTACATATATGGATCAAAATATCCGAGCTAACAAAAGTGTTCTTTAGTTGAAGGATCGATTTGCAGAGATTGTCTCTTCGAGAAGTTTTATTATACAAGAAATATAAAAAATTAAATTGACAGGAATCACTTTTCTTTATACAGGGTGTTTCAGTGAACCGTTTCAGAACTTCTAAGAGGGGTAGGGTACATCCTGACAACTCGAAATCATAGAGCAATGTGGGGTCGGAAACGCTTTCCCGAAGCGGTGTTGTACAAAGAAGCACCATAAAGAAAAGAGTCCGTAAATGAAAAATCGTTTTAATAATACATGAAAAGAAGCAAAAGGTACACGGATTAAAGTAAGTGTTCGAAGTTTCTTCCACGGGCTACAATGCACGCCTCACATCTCCGACGCATGGACATCCGAACATTCTGGAATACTCCAGGCATATCTCGAATCTCTCCGGCACCTACTGCGAATCTTGCAACGAGCTCCTCAGCAGTGTCAACAGGAGTGTCATAAGCTAGCGATTTCATATGATCCCAGAAATAAAAATCAAGACATGACCGAGCAGGCCAACGCACGGGACCCCCACGTCCGATCCACCGTTGACCAAATGTGACATCCAGATAGTTACGAACATCTCCGCTATAATGGGCAGGGGCTCCATCGTGTTGGAACCACATTATGTGTTGCGTCGAAGCAGAAATCTGTTCATCTCTCAAAAGTTGTGGCAATACTTGCTGCAGAAAAGGCAAGTACGTAGGTCCGGTTAGACGACCCGGTAACAGGTAAGGTCCGGTGATGTGATCTCTCACAATACCGGCTCACACATTGACCAAAAATCGATTCTGTGCTGTAAGATGTCGTATTGCATGCGGGTTCACGACCGCCCAGATATGGTCGTTATGCGTGTTGAAAATTCCTTCCCTTGTGAAGGATTCCTCATCGGAAAACAACACTTAAGCAGGAAAAAGGGGATTTGTAGCACATTTTCCCAGGTACCACTGTGCGAAATCAATGAGAGGTACATAATCCTCCGGTTTCTGTGTTTGGACACGCTGCACGCGAAACGGATGCATGTCTTCTGCTCGGGGAATCCTCCAGACGCTGCAATGGGAAACCCCGACTGCGTTTGCTATACTTCGTGTATTCGTTCTTGGATTCCCCTGTACATGCTGCAGAACATTCTGTTCGGCGTCTGCAGTCCGTGTTGTTCTTAGCCTGTCCCTGTGAGCTCTTTCTAATGAACCTGTCTCAGCTAACCTCTGGTGTAGTCTTGCAAAGAAATTATGACTGGGAATACGCCTCGTCGGATATCGTTCAGCGTACAAACGCTATGCGGCTGCCCACTACAATTTGCAGCACCGTACGCCAAATGCATATCAGCTAACTCAGAGATCGTGTAATCATCCATCCTACTAACTTGGCGTTTTTGTGCGAAATGAAAATTCCCTGCACGAAAGCTCGGACTTTTCGCACAACGCCATCTACCGCATCAGGAAAGCATTTCTGACTGACCATGGGTATATAATTTTGGTTTGTCAGGATGTACCCTACCCCTCTTAGAAGTTCTGAAAAGGTTCACTGAAACACCCTATATTAACCATCCACTATATCAATTGAGTTCCAAGCATGTCTCAAAATGCTGTATAGTAGTTATTTTTAAGAGCTAATTTCTTATTTTTATTCATTTTTTTCCATTATTTTCCGTTAATTTTCCCTCCGTATTTCTCGGTCAAAATAAGAAAATTACTTTCTATTAATACTAGAGTGTATCGTATGGCCATTTGTCTACATGTTTTCATTTCCATTTATAATTGCACATGAATGTGCCCAAATGCAACAATGAGTGTTTGGAAATCCTTTTTTAAATGCTTTTTGATAAACATTTTTAGAAAAGGCCGATATATGGCAATTGCGGAACTAGAATTAGATTTAAACATGAAACTTGGAAAAATACCAAGATGACTTTTGTATGAATAATTTAACCACTAAAAACAATATCATTTTTTTTGCATCGTAAAAATATATTGGTAAAAAGGACTTTTATTTTTATTGCAGATATGTTATAATATGGTTTTTATCACTGGGGTATTTTTTTTATTTCATAATATAGCAATTTTCATTTTCCCCATTTCATTTTTTTTAATTTCACGAAAACAAAAAAATGTAATTCTTTGAATAATTTTCTTAAATTATATGCAACTATTCAAATTACGTATATGTTTTTTGTAACAAAATAAAAAGTCAGGCATTCTAGGGTTAAATTGGTCATTGATTAAAAGAATTTTGCTGCATTCATTTCTGAAAATACTAACCGATAATAATAATTAGCAAATTCCTATTGCAATCCCTTTCATTGCTATTTATTTTTCCTTTAGTTTATGACTAAATGGGCTTTGAGAAATGCAAGAGAAATTTGCATATGAATTCAGAAAAACAAGATGTGTTTTCCCTCTATTAAATCGAAAATGTTTTCGACTCTTGTCATATTTCTCTTCCTTTCTTTAATAAGAATTCCACCATGCGATTAAAGCGTAGTATTAATTTTAGCAGCTTTTATAAGAAAGACAACATTTCTAACTGTTCTTTTTATGACATTCACCGAAAGAAGATAAATTCATATATATACTAAACTTCATCTGCGGTTGTTTAATATTCGGATTAAACAAACTTTTCATATAATTTATCAACAAATGCTATAAATGAGATTAGCCATTAAGTGTGAATTCAATTTAGGCCAGCTGACACCATGAAATTCGAAAGTTTGAATTAGTTTCCTTTAAATATTTGTATTTTAATGCTGCATCTATTGAGATGTTAATTTTCGAAAGATTTACCCAATTCAATACTTAAGCAAAGCTAGATCTTACAAAATTCGACAAATTAAGTCGTGATGGTTTCCATCACCTTTTTAATGCATAATATCGCTTTTAAAATGGAAATGGCAAAAATGCTTATTCCATGATTTGAGCTTTAAATAAATTGCTTTTCTCAGAAAACAAAGGACCTTTCTTTTGAAATGTCATTCATTTTGGTGATTAAATAATTTAAAATTTTATAATCGTAATAGATATAAACTAATGACCAATTTGCATGACTGGACCTTACAACATGATTTAAAGATATATCTATAATTTTATTAACCCTTAATGACCTAGAGTATCAATTATGATACCAATCTTTTAAACCGAATGTTCACATTACTATTAGTTTCTTTTTATAGGTTGGCTGTACGTATTTTACTGTTGTTTCTTTCCAACGAAATTTAAAAAAAAAATCAAATGTCATTATTGTTTTATTTTATCTATGACATATTACTTGCGCGGCAAAGTGAACAAGTAAACACATTTTACTAAAAGTTTTGTTGAATACAAATTTGATATATTTTCTTTTTCTGAAGAATATAAATACTTTTGAGGTAAGGGAATATATTATTTTTGCTATGATATAATTATTTTTTTGCGAGTGCATGTTTTACTTGAAGAAACTAGTGCTATTTTTGTGAGTATCAATTTTGATTCTTCAGGCATTCCGCCCTACATAAAACCTACCTACTAATTCTTTGGCTATTTTTCCCTTCATCTAGACCCTCAAGCAAACACAGTAATATTAAAAATAAATCACTTTCGTAAATCAGGCTACTAAGGGTTAAATCAATCGCTTATGTCGAAACCAAAGTATTTTCGATCCTGTTTCCTTTCTGGTGTGTGAAGTATAAAGAAAGAGGTGTAAGCATCAAAAAATTCGAGCTCGATATTTTAATGGATCTCCACGTTTCGAATATCGCAGTATTGGGAACATAATTTTTGAAAGATGTACCCTCCGTTTGTCTTAATGTCTGTGGTAAAGATGGCTCAAAAATAACTTATCAGCAAGAAGGATGGAATTTCTTTTATCGTCTTTAGACCAAATTTGTAGATTTCTATAAACTTTGAGAAAAATATGTTCAGAGGATGTCTGTCTAGATGTTAGAACATTAGTCCACATAACTACAAACCAAAGTGAGTTAAAGGATTAAAATTCATTATATAGATTTAACATCTGTATTGCAGACGCCTATTAAATTTTCAGCAAAATCTAACAAGGGGTTGACCATTTGTCGATATGTACTTTTAGAAACATATAAACCCAATATTTTCCAAAAACAATGACTTAAATATATTAAATTTGCTATAGGATTTAGTGATTACAAGTAAAGTTTTGCATAAAATTTTTGTTCCGACCTGTTTGGAAAAACACCCCGAAAAGGCAAATTTGATTTTTGAATTCTATTAAATGTATGTCAAGGATTAATTGCGAAAAATGCTCGCCAAGAATGACACCAAAGATTCAATAAAATTCGCCAAAATGAATCAAATCCAACAAATGGTTCACTGTGTTTCGGCCTGCGCCTTCAGAAGCATCGAAACTCGGTAACTTAAATATATCAAATTTCATATGTAACATAGTGATTACATTTGTAGTTCGTCGCCAAATTTTGGTTTCACGTGGTTGAGAAAATGGGTTTAATGCCCAAATTATCATTTATTAACACGTTCGATGCCACGACTGATGTCTACGATATCGATCGCTATTTAATAAGATGCTTAACTATTTGACCTCATTTAACTCTTTGCATTATTAATATTGGATGATTCTTTCAATTTGAATCAATACTTGCAAATAATCAAAAATATGCATCTATTTTTTAAATATCCGGTTGAGAGCCTTAAGTTGGTTAAATACCACAGATTTAAAGTATTTTGAAAATATTCATTAAGTCCCTTATTTCGTAAAGATTATTTTGAAAAGTATAAGATACGTTTATTATGAACAGCATTAAGCAGTATTAAATTATTTCTGCCGGTATATTTCCGTTTACAAGGTTCAGTCCAAAACCTGCCTTATGTCAGCAATAACTGCCATTTGCGATGATTTTTGGTATCAGTAGAAAAATATCAATATTGAAGAATAACACTCTTTTCAAAAACCCTGCCATATCAGGCATATCTCCGATAATCGAATCCTTGCGACTTCTGGTGGTAAGGTCTCGGAACTGGAAAGTTTCATGCCCGAGATCTGATTTCACCGGAGAACCGTCGTGTAAGCAAGTTTAGTGCACGTTAAATTCGTCGGAGCGAAACATCCTCTATGTGGTGCGGAAGTGTGGAGAGGAGGTACTGGCTCAGGTGTCGTCGTCGTCATCTGACAACGTCTCAAAATGATGAGATCCATCTCAAAATAGCCCCAAATGTTGCTTTAAAATGAGACGTTGATATAACTAAACTAAACTTGGCGACTCATAACTCTCGTTGAACCCTTATTTCGTAAAAATTATTTTTAAATGTATAAGAGAAGTGATAAGATTTAAAAAGTAATTCGATGCATAATTATTCACATAATGTAATGACTTGTTTATTGCTCTGGAAAAATAAATATACATAATTGTTTTTAAGTCGAATTTCTTTGAAAAATTCTGTAGGCGTTTTTAACAATAAAAATTGAAAAATAAATAAATAAATGAAACGTCAAAATGATGCACCTTCTTGAATATTGAGTAAGAGACCCCATCTGAGTGCAAAGGGTTGAATTCTAGTAGAAAAGAAAATATCTAATCAGATACTATGCATGAATCACAGGTGAATCATGTTCTGAGCAATATGTTAAGACAACGAGATATAAATTAGATATAGGCTTGTTCTACTCGCATTAAATTCTACTTTATGTGAGAACTTTTGCTGTCACACATGTGGGTGACACGGCAGTCATTGTGTACGAGACAATTTTGAGGAGACCACTCCCAATTGTTTCAACAATGATCAGAAAGACAATCTCTCATAAATTATTCACCCAGCATCATCCATAAATGTTCATAAAAGCACCCATCAATGTTTCGTGTATGTAATAGGAATCATTAGCCAGAACAGTGATCCAGTAATATTTTATATTTTGAGAAACAATTTTGATATTAACAACTATCAGCACTCGCATGTAGTTCCCGGGATGTGATGAATGT
>JAPMOR010067998.1:0-21352 GCA_026543865.1 Argiope aurantia | reverse complement strand
ATTTTCAAAAATATTTGATAAGGTATATTTATCATTTATGTGGAATAATATTTTCGGAAGTTATCACGGAAAAACGCCACAATGCATCGTAATTTTTAATTAAAATTTTTAAATAATTGCTCCGAGGTGCACATTCCCACCCTACCAAGATATATATGAATCTTTTCACTCAAATTTGTATAAATATTCATCGTATTACTTTTCCGCATGCAAAAGATTAATCAATGTTATTTGTTTTTGTATTCAATTGCTTATAAATGTTTTTTGTTACTGTTTTCTATATATATTAGCGTTTAATTTTTTTGTTTGTTTCTGTATATATTAGCAATTTTATTAGTTTGAAGAAAAAAGTTAATTTGATATCGTTATAAATAAGTGAGATTCAATCCTTCAAGTAATTTTTATTTTACATAATTATTTACTTTATCTTAAATTTAATTTCTTTAGTCATAATTTTGAGAGTTGTCCATTATAGTTACTACTAAACGGATTAAGAATTTGAATAAGCTTTTATAATTTATAATTGGCAGTCATGTGAAAATACTCTTTAATATAATTATCTATTTTTCTAAAATGTGATTAAAATTAAATTTTAACTATAAAAACTAAATGTAAAAATTATTTAAATTTTAATCAAAAAAGCTAAAGTAGACCTTTAATCACACAAAAGCCTTAAATTAAACAAAAATTTTAAAAAATCATTTTTCATGTCTCTAAATAATATTTCCATGAATGGTAATTTAATAAGAAATCAAACGATTGATTATAAATTAATGCAATTAATTAAGTTCACTTATTTGTTTGAATAACTTTATATTTTTACATGTTAGTTTTATTTCTCTAATGTAAAGATGAATTAGACCTTTTATTGAAAATTCGTTTAAAGTGAATTTAAAATTTAAATTGGGAAATTTGATCAATTTAAAATTTGTGTATGAATGATAAAAGAAATTTTTTGGTTGTAGTTAAAAATAGAAAAAAAAAATGTTAATCTTTTAGTGTTAATTATTATTTAATAATTTTATTTAATCTTTTTTTACAAAAGAGATGCATTAATCATAACACCTGACATGTACATTAAATATATACTAATTAAACATCACTTAAACAAACAAATATAATATCTGATAAGCTAAACACCTAGAATAAACAATAGAAATAGGAGAAAATCTGAATAGTGCAAATTACTTTCCGATATAATGAGTATACTATTAATATGATATTTAAGAGCTTTTTAAAAAATGGGATTGAATCCGTGAAACACAATTAAAACAGAAAAAAAAAAAAGAAAAAAGAAAAGAAAAAAGGACAAACTTTTTATGATAGCTTGAATTCCTATTTTTAAGTTACATAAGTGATACAATTATGAGGCTGTATCTTAACAATTAAAGTTTAGCGATAATAGTTCTAATTCTCTTCAAATACACAATTACATATATATATATATATATATATATATATATATATATATATATACCCATAAAATATTTTAAAACATTAATCAAAAATTATTATTTTAATATTTGCTTACACACTTAAAAACGAAATTAACTACTTTAAGTTAGCAAAATGATTACTTGAAACAGAAATCATGATTATATACATTTATTATTAAAAAAAACTGAACCTTACTAAATTATTAAAACAGAGCAAATAAAGAAAAATTTTCATATAAAAATATTCAACTGTTACATAAAATGTGCTTTTTAAAAGATTTGGAAGATTTCGATTTCCCCTTTCTTTACTTTTTTTTTTATTTGAGATTTGTCGGCAAATTTTTAAATTAACATTCTTAATTATTTGATTTATTTGTACGATTTAACTTAGATATTTCACAAAGGAATATCATTATAAACTTCACAACAGTAAATGTAGACAATCTGCACTGTATCAAAAGATTTGGTTGAAACGAAGTCATTTTTGAAACAAATAACGAAGCAGAAAATGGACAGAAATAATATTATATAAACATAATTAAAAATTACATACCTTCGATAATGATGTGGTGTTCTGTCTCTTTGCCTTCGATTTTTGAACCAATTGCTCACTTGAGTCAAGGTGAGTCCCGTTTTCTTCGCGAGTCCGCGTTTTTCGTCCGGAGTTGGGTATCTGTTCCGTTTGTAGCAATCCTTCAAAGCAATACGCGATTTCTCCTTAAAACAATAAATAGTCTCTTCACCATCCCAAATGGTTTTGGGCAGAGGAAACTTCCTTCGAAGTCGATATTTATCCACAGCACCTAGGGGTCGTCCTCTGATTTTTTCAGCCTCCCTATAATGGGCCTTGTACCACATTTGTTGAAGATCATTATGGTATTTGGGGTCAAAATTGTGACTTTCCAGAATGTTGTAAAGATCTTTATAGTTCCCTCTATGGAAAGCCACCAGGGCCTGTGCTCTAAGAACAGATTCATTACATCTCAGCTGGTCATTTGGTGGCAATGACCATAAGAATCTTCCCAGCCTCTCAATGTTACCAGCTTGTTGAAGGGCTTCACACATGCAGGCCACTTGATCTGAAGAAAAAGTAAGGCCATGTCCGGACAAAAGTTCATTAAGTTTGGAATTTGGCGATTTAGTGGCGCAATATTCCGTGGAAGCACCGCCGCTGGTTCTGTTGCTGTTCTCGTTGTTGCTTGTGGTGTAGTCGATTCCGCAGTTCTGGGATGAAGTTGTGACATTGCTTGTGGTGTTGGGAGAGCCAGAGACGCCGGACCGAGCGGGGACGTTACCGGAGTGGATCACCGGGGTTGTCCGCCGGTTGTTACCGCCGTGGTGGTTGCGCGCCACGGCGGCAATGTTCGCTGCGGAGATTCCAACGGTGACTGCTTCAATTGTCTCGGGTTGGAATCTCAGGGACTGAGGCGGTGGTTGCCTGGTCCCGCTTCCGTAGCAGGAGGCGTTTTCAGTTTGCAGTCCAGACATTAATCAATAATAGGAAATCTTCAAGACGTTTAAAATTATTAGAGGATGCGGGAAAAAAAGTTAGATATTCATTCAAGGCGAAATTTTACAAGTTTTCACAAATTTTCACTAGAGAAAGCATTTAGTTTTTCAGAATACCAGAAATAATTGCATTTGCATTCATTTATATATGAAAAGACGATTCAGGGATTTTTTTTTTACAAACATGAAACAAATCAAGTTTAATCAGAATGCTGAGTAGTAGTTAAAATTCTGACCACGTAAATTAGATGATGAAGAATCCAATATGCCAGGAACCATTCATCCATCCGTACAGAAGAATGATGAATATAATTCTCTAAATGATAATATCTTGCATTCTAAATTCTGCACATAGGTATACCAGATGCAAGTACAGAGCTCTTTCGTCAACTCCAAGAGCACTAAATGAAATCAAACCTTTCTTACAAAAACTCATCGAAGACAAGGAAAAGAAAGAAAAATCACTTCAGAAAACTACAATAAATTCACGAGCATCGTCTTATATATATTCCATTTTCTTTCTAAAAAAACATTTCACCATAATCTGGCTATCTACTAATGCACAATTCACTTAAATAAAAACGCCACCTATGGCGAAAGAAAAAAAAATGATATCAACAAACAAACAAACCAGGCGAATCTGCTTTTAAAAGTCAGTTTAAGGAGGGAACTTAAAAATCATCCAATTATCCGCAACAGCAACGTTTGTAAATAAATTTCAGAGGCAGGGGCGACCGAGGAAAGAATGAGTGAGGTCCGGGGCTAGCTGCGAAGTCACACTTTAATGATGTACCGGGTATCTGGTTAGAGATCTGGTTACGCGGAACACACGGGCGGGACGAACGGCATTATAGCTTTCGCAAATGATGGACGTGTGAACGGCGATCACTCCGGTGGGGTTGCCGAGCATCTGCCTCCTCGCCAATCGATGCTTGGCGATGTCGCTAGCGTGGATCTCTGGAGTGAAATGGGATGTTTGCTAATTGTGTGTGCAGTAGCTGATGTCTTGGAGAGAGTTAAAAAGATAAACGTGAGCATGAATTGGGAAATGTAAAGAGAACATTGTAGAGTGTGCTTTCTATTTTCAGCAGCGCTATTAGAGAAGTACGTCATAGTTTATTATTAAATGAGATATGTTGCCATCAATGGATTTTTTTTACCGGCAGGTACACGTGATGCTATTAAGATCTCACGTTCCTCGACGGAATTAATTTGATAGATTTCTTATCCCCTCTCCCACCTTTGATAGTATCACTCTCTCTCCTGCTGTTTTGTCATGGCATGAGTTGTAGTTGATTAATGCTAACAAGAGGGAATTAGTTCAGGTAATGAACATCACAGATGATCTATAAGAATCACAGGTACTACTTTCCCATTACTTGAAGAAGAAAAAAAAGACAACCCTTTTCCCTCTAAAATTCCAATCTTAAGGAATCCAAAATTTCATTTTGTCCTAATCTTTAAGCTTTAGTAGACGAAACTCAGAAAAGTAACTTTGAATACGGACATTCATTTAGAAAAGCTAGACGATTCTTTCCCCTTATTTTAATGGAGATTGTTGGAAATAGCCTTTTAGATTTGGACCGCCCGTAGAGGTAATTGGTCATCTGTCCTCTCAGTAGTTACCAGGTTGCTTTTTTGCGGTTTTACCACGTCTAAACCCTAGAAAAGGCTTTTCATCCCAGTTTTTTTTTTTTTTTTCTTTTTTTTTCTGAAATATTAGTTTACTAATTCTGTAGGAGAAAATATTGAATTAAATATTAAGACATTAAATAAATTGTAAATAGGATAACTGCTGAATTGTTATTTAGCACATTAAACAAAATTTTGACAATTTTTCAATCAAATTTGTAATTAAATAAATTTCTCAAACATTACTGAAGCTGTAAATTTAATTCTTATAAGGCTTGATCACATCATTGCGAATTTTATTTTGCTATTTTTCTAACTCATCAATTTTGATAAAATGTGACGATTTATATATCATGCATAAAGATCCAAATTGTTTATATTTCCTTTTTAAAAATATTCCCATTTCTTTGTGCACAACACAGACATAGTTCGTCAACGGATTCTGAGAGGACCACATTTCGACGACTCCATCTCATTAAGGGGTGAGACGCGGAACGATGAGTGCATTTCCGGTATTCCCTTTGATTTTGGATTTTCCCTATTACATACTAGTAAACGTAAACATCTCCTCCTTTCACCCCTATTTTGAAGAATTAAACCCATCCTGACGCATGCGCAAAAGCGCGGAAGGTTTTACAATCTGTTGCTGAACTATATAAATGTTTTCATCCGAATATTTTTGGAAATGATTTATTTCCAAAGCTAGAGTTTAATCCAATCTTAAGGAATCCAAAATTTCATTTAATCCTAATTCTCATAAAGTGAAATTCATGCGATTTTTTTTAATCTTCTATTTTATGAAGGATTTACAGAGAAATATTTAAAATATTGGGCAACGAGATTTTTATGCATTTCTACGTTTCAAATTTCATTTTGCACGAAAAAATTTTGAAGATATTTCAGTCTGTCTATATAGATTATTATTAATGAAGGATTCGAGCCATCATTAAAACTTGTGAATGATTATCAGAGAGCGCCTTTTCAACACTCCATTCAAGTTTTATATTTAATTAAAAAACAACAATAAAAGTTAACAGATATTTAATTAAAAAAAGACAATTGGCATTTTGCCGCTATTTTACTACCAAAATCGTAGACCAGTATAAAACCTTTAAGTGAATCCATCAAGCAATCAGCTTATTTCGGTCTCTTTTGAGTGAATCCATCTAGCAATCAGCTGCATTTCGGTCTCTTTTGAGTGAATCCATCTAGCAATCAGCTGCATTTCGATCTATGTCTCCATATGAACGTGAAAATAATAACAAAACACACACACAACAAACTAGATAAATGATTACGGAATTTAATTGCAGTTCTGCGTCAAATTTTAGAATCTTTCGTTAAGACTCCAAAATACATACTTGACTTTTTTTCTTCTATTGTGCTATGAGGTACAAATGTGTTAGTATATTAGAAAATCGTGAGAGAATATTTTCGCTGCATTTTATTATGATTATAGGATTAATTTGTAGAAACTTAAAGCTTAATTAATTTCTTAATTAGACTAACATACTATTTCGTCACTCGACGATTATCAATAACGAATTCTTCATTTTAAACTTTGGTCAAAATTTATTATGAACAAGATATATATTTGAATCAAAAGACATTTTCTAAATTTCTATGTTTCATTTTTCTAAAAGTATTTTTTGCAGACTGTTAGATATGAAAGCTCCAGATAAAGATGGCATCGAACATAGGATCTCCCCTTCAATGAATTTTCATTTGCTTAATATAGTTTCATTTCGTTTAGTTATATTAATATTTTGTTTTGAAACGGTACGAATGCTATTGTGAGATGGACCAAGTAACTTTGAACAGAATTCAAATAATGTTCATCAAGGGGAAGAACTTATAATTGAATTACCATGATTTACAATCTGAAACATGCTAAATCTCATAGAATTCTTGGGCTTATTACAATGCTATATTAAAGTATAATTAAGAATAATACCATTTTTTCGATGCTGCATATCATAAGCATTGCTCATAAAGTTTTATTTCATATTGTCATTACTCAGAATCCGATAGATGGCTCTCGGCTTGGACTGGTGAAAAGTTGATGAGAAAGATCACTTAGTAATCTCATAGGATTTTCACTCATAGAATTTTCAAAATTAAATTTCATAGACTTTTTTTTCATGTGGGGTAATGGAAAGATTATGTATATCTGATGCCTTGCAGTAATTTGCTGGATTTAAAGCAGCATATCACTGCTATTATTCAATCTATAATTCCTGAAACGCTTACAAATGCAGAAAGTGAAATTAGATATTCTTGGACATACTATGTGCAATCAAAGGACTCGCATTGAGATTTATTTATTTTGGAGGTTCTACTACAAGACAAAGACAATTAAAGACATTGTGTTCCTATTTTAAAAAATTTGCTATCCGTCCATATTTTTTCAGACATCTTATATAAATGAAATTTCGATTACTAAACGGATGGCTAAGAAAATCAAGGATTTTTATTTTTATCATATTTTCGTTGTTTAACGAGAAAGACAATTGGCAAGAATGGGCACTACAAAGTTTTAATTTACTATTAAACACATATTGACTGTTAGGTAATAAATCCTTTCTACGTCTATTTCTAATATAGTAAACATCATAAAATTTTGATAGATGGTACAATAGCTACATAAACTCGAAAATTTTCATTTTTGATGGCATTTTAGATGACTGTCTTGTAGAATGAAAGAAAATTGACAAGGATAAGAAACGAAAATGACCAGTTTAGTAAAGAACATCTTTTTTTTTTTTTTTTTTGTAAACTATGTTTACTTTCGAAAAGTGTCCTTAACATAATAATAATATAACCTTTTTTTCCCTTACTTAATGGCTGATTTTTGCATAATCAAACATAAATTATACAAAAAACGATTTAAAAGACTGAAGATGTGTTGCTTTTCACCTATAGACATTCATTGTTATTTTGAATAACTTTTTTTCATTATTGTAAATAACTTATCAAAGAAATGCAAGATTTTTACCAAATATATTGTTAAAATATCGAAGAATGAATGGTCTGAAACAAACAGCATAAGAAATAAATTTCAAAGATTTGTTTCGACTTCATTGCTAACATATTGGATAGATGTTGAATTTGTGTTGATATATATATAATGAAATATCAAAAATTAAAATGGACTACAATTGTGTGAAGAAATTCGAAGATTAAATGTACATTTAAGTTTTGAAAATCTTATACAATTGGAAAATAATTCGATTAATTGATCAAAGAAGTAAATAGGTGGAAATATCCAGTCATTTAAAAAATGAACTTATTCTGTATGAAAAATATGTGATGCCGTGGAATTATTGCAGCAATTGAAAGGCTTTGTTCAAATCTTAATGATTTTATTTATGTCAAGTGGAAAAATGATTGAATATTGTTACTCGCTTGCGTAAAATTCAATTCTTATTCAAATATATCTACACTCATGTCCATAAATTAAAGATAATGCAAGTTCAGGAAAAGAAAGAGTCAGAAGCAAAACAAATGTGACTTATTTGTAAAGTTAACAAAACAACAAACAAAAACAAACAAACAAACAAAAGGTAAAGAGTAAAAAATATGCTATAGGTTTGATATCATTAATAAAAATTGCGATTTTTTGCTCCCTGGAGTAAATTACAAAAGAAAAAAAACTATTTACAAAAACAAATATTACATGGTTGGTATGATGATTAATACATAGTATGCCTTCCAGACGATGTAATACAGTCTTACAACGCCTAGACATGCTGAGTACCAAATTATCTTTCTGATCTTGGGGAATATTACACTACTCATCAAGCAATGCTCTCCGAAGTTCCATTAGACATGTAGGAGGTGGTTGGCCTGCAACTGGGCGGCCAAGCATGTCCCACACTTGCTGTACTGGATTCAAGTCAGGTGAGAATGCTGGCCAGTCCATACCGGTGATTTCCTCCGATCGAAGGCATTCGTTTACGATGTTTGCACGGTGAGGACGGGCGTTGTCATTAAAAAAAACGAATTCTGCTCCCATGGCAAACTTACATGTTGTTCCAGAATGACGTTCCGATAAATTTGGTTCCAATTTCAACATGCAGGTCAGTTCTGGAACACAGAATAATTCCTCCCCAAACGAGCAATCTTGTACCACGATTCTGTATAACGGTGTCATTCAATGATGTTCTCTTGGTGGTAACGGGCACCGGGCACTCTCCATATGAAAATCCGGCGAGAATCAGACTGCAATCTAAACCTGGACTCGTCGGAAAACATCACACAATCCCACTGTTGTGGTGTCCACAATTCATGCTCTCTACTCCAGACTAACCGCAGGCGGCAGTGAGTTGCAGTAAATGGAACACATCTGATAAGCCTACGAGCATATAGACCAGTCTGTACACGGTCTGCCTTGAAAACGTCGTACCAGTGGCTGAAGAGAACTGACTAGACAGGTCTGATGCTGGGTTCCGTCTGTTTCTTTTGGCAGTAACTGCCAAATATCGGTCCTCATTCGGCGTTGTAACTCGGAGGCGACCTGTGCTGTAACGTCTACTCACATTACCATAATCTTGGAATCGTTGCCAAAGTCTGGAAATGACACTCTGGGGTATTCCAAGATCCTCGGATACTTCCAGCTGGATACGCCCACATTCCAGACGGCCGATAATTCTACCACTTAAAAAATCATCCAAATGCGTCCTTTGTGTCATAACTATGCGGTTATTGCACTGAAAGGCTTATAAAGCACTTGCGATCAATTTTACTCCTTTGCCCGTATTCCTTATACATCACTCTCTTACACTCCCGTCATTGTGACGTACTATCGGTGCATCTGGTAGCTTCCTGCAATTTGCATATGATTTTTGAAGATGTGTGTAGTCATTTTACGGATGATATATGTATTTTAGAATTCGATTTTTGCGTAACTCTGAATTACCTTTAATTTATGTACATGAGTGTAAAGAAAACGATGCAATGATAGAAATGAACGATTCAATCAGTGGAGGAAAAACACTCATCTAAATAATAATTAATGAGTATGTTGTATATAAGCATAGTTACATTAAAAATATTAATGTTTTTACTATACACTTATCATATTATAGCAAATTTTGCATCATTGTTTCAATGAATAAAATGTTTTTTTAAGCAATATTACTTCTTTAAATTATTTAGGTTTTCCTTTATATTCTAAAAATTGATCTCTTTAGTTATACAGATACAGATATTCCCTTATATACTTAAAGTGACTGTCCACCTTCAGATGTTATTCAAATGGTTAGTACTCACGGTGCCAGATTAAACTCTATGTCCTCTAGATAGTGTAAGTTTGCCCTCTCCTCCCTCCCGCAATTTTTACTCTAACTTACTACCACAGATATTTTCAATGGCTTTTAATTCTCTATATAAGCAGTTTTATCTGGCAAGTTCTGATGAATTGCCAATCATTTAATAAGGGCTCCCTTATTGGGAGAGATGGTTTCAATATTTCTTATCACCCTTTCTAATTATAATTTTAATAGAAATAATTTTAAAAAACATTTGAATATAATGTAATTACTATTTAATTATAGAATCGGGTATTTTTTAAATACAACATATTTTTTAGAGTTTTTTTTTAAAAATATTTTTAAAAAAATGTATAAAAGATAAATAGTCTCTGCTTATAATAAAGGTGACTCATTCTGTTCATATTTTGATAAAAATTAGCTTTTAAATCCCTTTCAAGTATTGTTTTGAGTAACTAAGAATGCCATCGTTACCAAATCCTTTCATTTTAAACAAAATCATAAAATAGATATTTCTATTTATGGTATTAAAGTTACAGGCATGTATTAATTGCTTTAATTATAAATCAAATTAGTCGACTAAGGCTCTTAAGTTAGGGGGATGATTTGATATATTTTTCTTATTTCATTGCTGCGAAAAATTATCATTATATGGATTTATTATTAAATTCATTTCTTTTGCATTTTTATTATAAATTTAGTAATAAATTTAAAAATTGTTCGGAAACTATGTATGCAAGATCGGTTTAACTTTTCAAGTGACCAATAGGTGATACAGATTTCAGTGCCCACCAATCTTCCCCTTCCCCAATTTCTAAAAACCAAGAATACCAAGTATTTTTTATCGATTTTACTTCGAATATTATAGAAATAGTTTGTAAATAACAAATATTATGACAAACTGTTGTAGCAAAGCCTATTATACACATATATAGCATTAAATTACTTACATTTTTTTTTGTACTAAAATGTGAAATTAAGCGAAATCATTACGTTATTTAAAATGCAAAATACTTTTTAAAGTTACAATATCTAAACTTATGTTATTATAAGGATTAAAATAACAATAAAAACATAGGATGCGTCAGCTAATAGTGATGTTAAATAAATTTCATAGTCAAGGAGTTAATTCGTGAGAACGAACAGCGGGGCTGGGAGGGCATAAAAAATGCATCAAAGCAAATCGTTTTTTTTTAGTAGAAAAACGCCTATTTCCCAACAGCTGTATTCAAGGTCATTTGGAAAATGACCACAAATATTTCGGAATCCCCCCTCCCCTCCATTTTTTTATCTTAGAAAATAGATGTCCGGTCCTCTGTGGCCCGACTTTTGTTTAGATTCTTTGGAGGAAGGCCACAACTCAGTTTTATTTCGAATTTAGTAATGTAATTTCTTTTTGTTATCAATAATTAATTATTTGAAAAAGTAATTTCATAATTTCGTTTTTCAGTTCTTAAAAAACTATAATCCTTGAAATTGATTAAAAAATTTCATAATAAAAAAAAATATTTTTAAATGTAGAATTTTAACAGTGATTTTTAATTGAAAACTATTTTTTTTAAGTTTTATTTATTGTACTTTTATGCCACTTACAATTTTAGTAGTAGCAATTGTTAGAAAATTTGATAAGAAAATTATTCTTTGAGGCTGCGAAGCCCGAGGTGTTGTCCTCGAGTAAGTACACGGGAGGCTCGTTTTCCCTGATTAAGTTAAAAATAACTTTTAACAAAATGATAAAAATATTACTAAAATCTTTAATACGATAGCTCTTTAAAGCTTTTAACTTGTGAAGTAATCAGCCAGGTGTGAAAAAAGAACATTAATTTTATTTTTTATAAGTAAATATAAAAACACTAATAATAATAATAATAATAATAAAAATTTTAATCCCCTATATCGACTCTCACTCTATCATGCAAAGCATTTTGAGAGTCGGTAAAATAATAATAATAATTAATTTATTATGCGTACAAAAAATTAATTTTAAAGTAATTTTAAACAAATCTATAAGAAAACTACAGAGTTTTTCAACAAAATCTAAATAATTAAAATATGAAATTTACCTGAAATTTAATAATAAAGTAGAATGTAAAAAAAATTATTTAAAAAAAACCGTAACTGGTTGTGGTCACTAAATATAAATGTCAGGAAAACTTTTCAAAGACCACCCATATTAATTCTATTTTTTTAAGACCACACTCATCACAAATGTCACTTCATTTGTTTGTTTTTATCTTATTTTGTTCCATTTAAGTTATTGAAGAAAATAGCAAAAACTGGAATTAACAACTGTAAAAAGCATTACTTAGTTCTGCTGATAATAACAGTACGAAGGAATTGCTTAAAAAGACCACAAATTGTTATTTTCATTGTGTGTAAACATTTAAATTACCGTAATAAAAGACCATTATTATCATACCACAAATTGTTTTCGGACCACCCTCTTCGCAAATGTTCACGTTATTTATCTGTCGACGTCTCACTCAAACTATTGAAGTGATGACATTTTTATATAACTCCTTTTCGCCATGTCATTGGCTGAAATTCTGGGTTGGCGATGTTTAGATGCTTCTGACTACTATACAACTTTCTCAAAAATATCAATGCCAAATCATCCTACAAACCGCCATTTATTGCTGATAGGTTCTGAATCCTTCATTAGTAACGGCAACGTCGTGATGTTTCGGAGTTCCGCAGTGTGACGAAGTAGTTAGTCTACTTTGTTGGTGCGCAAACTTTTAGGAATCTTAATTTTCTATCACATCATAATTTAAAACCAAAATCATTTAAATTTTTTTTTTAAATAAATGAATAACTTATTGCAAATAGATTGCATTCTTTACAGAAAACTTTAAAAAAACAACAACATTTGTAAGCCGATTACAAATGACTTGCAATTTAAGATTCCTTTGTATTCTTGAGTATAATCAGTTTTCTATTTCTTATTCATTTCATCCAAAGTCAGTTTTTACTGGAAAAATCTTTTTTAAAAACGACGATTATCAAATAAAAGGCATTATACATTCTATCCAGTTTTTGCAAGAAAATCCTGGTTAAGACATTTTGCATAGGTTGATGCAACAACAATAGCGTTTTTTTTAAATTTTATTTTACTTTTTCCCACCTAATATATAAAATACTGGTTTTGACACAATGAATGAAATATATTATATATACTTTCCGTTTGTTCCACAAGTTTCCTGTCATTTTTTAAACTTCATTATCCACATTCATAGAATTTGATAAGGACCTTATCAACAAAAAAGCAATCCTGGAAAAAATGCTTAAAGTTTTATCTGTCATGTATTTTCCATTTTGCTCATAGAAGATAAAGGGTCATATCAGTAGAAAAACACTAATTTTGAAATAATGTATGGAATTTAATCTAGGATATACTTTCTATTTTGTTCGACAACGAGAATTTGTCATCATTTTCTTTATTCCTTTTTTGCGACTTTATTATTCACATTCATAGGAATTCTAGTGCTTAGTTATAACAAAGCTAAATTGACCGAAATCTCCCAGTTTCATTATCTTTATATATTTTTATCATTCCAAAAATTTTGTGAAAAACATGATTTGATTTAATAGCATAAATTCGGATTCTTCATAATAGATGGAGAATTTTTTCAATTCCTACTATTAGTTCACACTCGCCTTATAATATTTATATATCTTTTTCAAATTTTCATTCGTTAATAAAATATTTTTTATTCGTCCACTCAAGTTCAAATACGTTTTTTTAACTTGTAGTGGATGACACTTGATGTTAATACAGTTTTTTCAAATATTAATTCATTAATTATTAAATTTAATTAACTTTTAATACTTTAAATAGAGTTTTAGAAGTTTATAATGAAAATAGAAATCGATAGACAGTAGCTCAATCGGTAAAATGCAGGGATTTCAGTAATTTTCACGTGAAGATGAAGAATGCGAGTTCAATTCAAGTAGGAATTGACTTAAATTTTTTTTATATATATATTACTTGTTTCAAATCAATTCCAACATATTCTTCCGAATAAATTTTTAACATGATGATTAGTTACTATATCATTAAAAGTATGCATAATCTTCTGTTGTCCAAGAGAAAATTATTACCAAACGATTTGCATATTCAATATGTTTTTCTGTTATTGCTCCTTCGGATTTCCTTAATTTTAAATAACAATTTTATCGTTTGGTAGTTTGCAAGTAACTCAGAATGCATAATTTTGTAATTATATCAATTTAATCGCATAATCTTCCTTAGGAAGAAATTTAGTTTTAAATCTGCTGTGTTCTTATTCATCACTTTTTCTTCAAAATCTTTTCAACTGATTTTATGGCAGGCAATTCAAATTTTATCCAATTTATCATGTTTTAAAAAATGGATGACTTTTAGACGTTAGAAGCTTAAACTAAAGATTTGATACACTGTGTTTACTGAATTTTTTTTCAGTTAATATAAACTTAAATAGCAATTTTTTTTTTAAAAAAAATCCAGTTTTTGAAACTGTTTTTTGATTTTTAAAAAATGTATATGAAACCTTTCTTTAATCTCATGAACCAAAATATCGCATTCCAAACTGGGTATAACAATTATTATATAGTCATTAGTTAGAGATTGAGTAGACAGGTTAGTCACTTTTTTGTAAAAAGAATGTGCAAAAAAAGAATTTGGTAAATAAATTCCGACAAGTGAGTTATAATTATACATCTCCATATGCTTTGCATATTTCCTAATAATCAAATACAATTTTCTCCTCTTTATTAGAAATAAAAAGAAAAACAGCATAAAAATTATCTTTTTTCTCATTTTACCTCAAAAATCAATACCAGATAAACAGCTTCAAGTAAAATTATTGGCAACCTGCATAAAAAAAATTAACAAAAAATGTTAACATAATAGATAACTAACATCAAATAAAATAAATCGCATGAGAGATGATAATATTTCAGAAGTCTATCTAAACTATCTGTTTGGGAAAACCGCAGTTATTTTTACACCTACTTAATAAAATCATTGGAAATTAAAAGCGAAATGTAGTCAAATTATTGATAGCTTAGAAAATAACTATTGTGGTTTATGAATTAAATCCATGAATCAAACAAAAACAAGAAGTAAGAAAAATATCATCCATTTTTATGTGGTATTAACCGCTTAGTTCAAACACGAACATAGAGCTTCACTTTTATTTAAAAATGTTCTAAAACAAGCTTTTATTATAAGTGTAGTTTAGTTATATTGCCTAAGCCTAGTGTTTTAAAGTAATTCTAGGACTATTTTGGAACGGATCTCGTAATTTTGAACCGCGATCAGATGACAAGGAAAATGCCTGAACTGGAACTTACCTCTCCAAAATTCCGCACCACACCAGCGGAAGGACGTTTGGCCCTGCTTATATGACGGTTCTTCGGTGGAATCGGGTCTTAGTGGACCCACCAGTCGCGAAGACGAAACCTTACCACCAGGCCATTACGGCCCACTTTTATTATAAAGACGGAAATAAATATTTTTATTAAAACTAAAGAGGTCAAAACTAAGTCATAAAAGCTTGAGATGTCGATAGATATTCCCTAACTAAATTGAAATTTTAGCCACATTTATAATATATTGAAAATGTGATTAAAATATCAATATATTTAATTTTCATTATTAAATTTTAAATAAATTTCAATTTATAAAATTTTAATGACCATTTAAGAATTTGCTTCTCGAATTTATTAACTTATTGTTTTTTTTTTTTTTTTGATATCGCATATTTTTGCATTTTGTTTTCTAATTGCATAGTTTATATAGAAAATTTTTTTTCTACTTTATAATAAGCTCACAAACGACAATTTTGAAAACCTTTATTTGTATTGCTTCTAATTTTTTAGACATTTTATATAATACAAATTTTTTTAGTATTAATATTAATAAAGCCTAATTCCTTTTTTTCATATTTACAACTGAGTGTCGAACTTCCATACTGAATTAAAATTCATCGATTATATGATTATATAACGGAAGCAGTAAAATAATATATTGTCACGATAATACAATTTCATAACTCTGCAAATAATAACAGCAAGAAATAAATTTAAGAAATCAATCACAGTATTTAATTTTAAAACATGAAACAAGTCGAGTTAAATAAAAATGTGTGAATATAAAAGTCTATAATTTGATCTGGAAAAAATATATGGTTTTGCGCATGCGCTTTTGCACATATGATAATGTCTTCTGTGTGAAGCAGCGGTAAACTCTATATCTAATTTTACTTCTATTATACTATTTATTTACAATTTTTTTTATCTAACTATTTATTTATCTAATTTCAAGGAGCTCATTTTTATTGGGCTGAGACGCTTAGGAAGATATAATGCATTATTTCGCAATGCCGAGACCCTTTTGTAAGTAATCACTGATAATGCGATATAATACTTTCGGAATATTCAGTAGTATATCATTACGCCCAGCATATTAGTCTTGAATATAATTTTATACTTTAAAAGTACATGTCGATATTTTTAAATTTAATTTCAAGTAACTATTATTAATATTTCGCGTATTAAAACTATTTTATTTATCTAATTTCACGAAGCTCTTTTAATTACGTGAAAATGCGTAAGACGACGTAATATATTGTTCCGCAATGCTGAATTCTCTCATATCTTTTTAAATACAATGTCAATTCCAATTGTGGTTCAAAAAGCTAGTTTCTAATCTGTTAGAACAATTTTCCAAATGGATATTTATATCTATTTCTAAATGGCTTACAGAATTGGTTTGATGTTGTTGAGTTAATAGCTGGATTACTGAAAAATTACAATGTCTGCATTAGTCTCATTAGTTTCTGTTATTTTTTACTAGTATCATGTCTTAGTTTATAAAATTTTCTTTATAAACTAACATTTTAAACATGAAAATTCACATTCTTCTGAAACTTTTAATTTCTAAATTTAAATCTCTCGGAGGACTCTACAAAAAAATGCAGGGTATTGATTGGTAGATCTTTCATAAGTTAATTGCTGAAATGGTCTAGAATGAAAGCTTTTTAAAACAAGTGATATTCATAATTTTATAACTGGGTCAGTTTTAGTCGCAGAAGTCAGAAAGTTTTTGGTTTTGAAATTTATAATTGCTCGAAATATTTTACTAAACATAAAGTTTATCGCAGGGAGACTATAAAAATTTAGGTATCGTGATTTTTACAACATTACATTTATTGAAAAAAGCAACATAAAATATAGTTTTTTTTAGTTCACTTAGAGCATTTTTATAAATGTAAATATACTAGGCGCCTAAACTGACCAGATGTTCATATTATTATTAATAATATTAATTTAATCATGCCAACAGACTCTGATGAACTATAACTAATCACAACAAAAGAAAATATTATGCAAAAATTTTATCTCTTCAAATGACATTTCTGCATTAAATATAGAACATTCTTCATTGGTCTCTAAGCTTGGAAACCGGGGATCAGTCATGGTAGAAGTTGATAATTTCTTATTGAAATATCTCTTTAAAATTTAAAGTGATGTTGGGAAGATGACCATCAATGACGTATCAAATAAGCATAAAATGTCATGAAAAATAAAAATTAGGGAAATTTGCAGTCATTCGGTTGATAAAGATCATATTGAGCTTTTTCTTCGTAAAGGTACTTGAAGTAATATTTTTCAGATTTCTTAAGCAACTAGAGTGTAGTAGGAAGCAGCGATGCCTTTATGGTAAATCAACGAAACATTTCCTTTCGTATAAATAAATATTGGCGAATTCAGATTAGGGGTTGGGGAGGGGGAGGATCTGATTCTTTAATTTCACCATTTGTTTTATATCCGATGATATTTATTTATGATGATTTAAATATTAACTGTTGGAACCCGATTCAAATGTCCAGTGTTTTGCCTGTTTGGTCCCTCTCTTGTCTACATCTACCGTCATTAATTATCTACAATGATTAAAATGTCACTTCACTAATTATTTGGAAAATCAAATAATAAGCCAGATGTGTTCAGATGAGACGACTGTAAACTAATGTGCCGTTTTCTGTGTATTCAGGTTCTTATTGGATTGACAATGCTAGTTTAATGCAGATCCACCTGTTAGAGGCTTTTGTTTGAGAACATAATAATTAATTTATTTTAACTTTCGCCATTTGAAGTTCTTATTTCCTTCAAAGAAACTCAACAACGAACGCTGAGATGGGGGGGGGGGACACATCTTAGTTTGGAATAGACAATAGCAACAGAAGAACGCAGTAATTGCCACAAAACGTTACCCATTTTCAAAAGTGTCCCTTAATCCAGTGAAGTATGAAGAACCGTGAATAGTAAGAGTTTTGAGCTATTGTGAAGCAGGACATGTGCACGTACTGTCTGATTTGCGAGTCGAACGGTTTACAAACCGTACGCGAGCCACGTTTTTTTACTATTCTTAAAGTTATAGTTAAAAAAGTCTTCTTTCTTCGATACATAAAGTACTCTGAGATTTCATTCATAATTTAAAATTAAGCTAATAAATATCGGCGAAGATAGAATTTTTTCCAGGTGAGGCAGAATAACGATAGATCTATTAAATTAGTAGTAATGTAATTTATATTAATACTTAAACTTGTATTGGAGAAAATCAAAACAATTATCTTTTATTTATTAATATTTCCATTATTAAAGAACAAGAAAAAAATGAAATATTTTATGTCATGTTGATGTCTTATTTTGTTTCAAAACAGAACAAAGATAATCTAATAAAATATTTTCACCAAGGAATATTTATTTACGTTACGGTAAAGAAATATCATTTCTTTAATTCCTTGAAAATTTTGAATGTAATATAAATAACCGTTTTTAATTCATTCTTTAAACTCCGAAGCAGAAATGTACGCAATTCTAAGAACGTACTGTTCTGAGAATGATATTCTTCTTCAACAAAATAGTTATAATGATAGAATCAAATTCTTATCACAAAAAGATAAATATATTATTAAAATAAGTCTTCTATTTTTGAGTCTAATTAACTGATTATTGTAATTTATTTTGGTAAAAATCAATTATATCTTCCGAGACATGGCATATCACAAGAAAAGAATACAGGTAATTTGATACTGAATTGCTTTAATGCATTTTTGAAACAGTGCTGAATTCGATTCAATCTAAAATTTTACCACTAATTATATATAATTTTAAAAAAAGTCCTCTGTTTTGATATATATCTTAGCATAGGTAGTAAATAGGAATTATATAAAACTGTAATATCCATATTTTAAGAAACAATTTTATGAGATATTTTTACTCGCTACTTATTTTGAGAGGATAAATATTTTACAATATCGTTTTAGTACAAAAGAAGAGAAAAAATTTCAATCTTAAAATTAGAAAATATATTCGAAAAAGAAGCAATTATTAATCATAAATAAACATAAATCAAACTTTAAAAATTATACAGCATCTTTTAGGGACATATTTTAAATCCTTATGTTTTTGTTCCACTGTTTTTGTATAAAATTTTAAAGAAGAAATGAAAAACACAGATAGAATAGAAAGAAAAACACAGAAAAAAAAATAGAATCGAGTTTTCGCGATCCTAATTTTATCGAAATCCAGGTTGTTTAAAGGAATTGAAGTGTTTTACACCATTAAAAAAATCAGGCAAGCCCGAAAAGGTCATCTTGAAGAATCGCTGTTGGATACTTAAACTTGCTTTCTAATTAAATGACTCCTTACGTTAACAAGAAATTAGATGGTTCAGGCCGTGGTGGCCTAGTGGTAAGTTCTCGGCTTCGGGACCGAAGAGCTCCAGGTTCGAAGCCCGATTCCACCGAAGAACCATCATGTAAGCGAGTCTGGTGCACTTTGAATCCTTCGGGGCCAAATGGCCTCCTGCGTCCTGTGGTGTGGAGAAGGGTGCTAGCTCAGGTGTCATCCTTGTCATCTGACCGCGGTTCAAAATTACGAAATCCGCCCTCAAATAGCCCTAGTGTTGCTTCAAAAACGGGACGTTAATATAACTAAAATTTAAAAAAAAACTAATTAGATAGTTAAAGGGTGGCAACAAACATGTTAAACTACAATTTTTGTTACAGATATATTTTGATACAATGTTTGTTAAAGATGTTTTATATTGGTAGTCTTTTTATGAGTTCTAACTATTAGATAGTTCTGAATTAATTGAATCAGCTGTTTGAAGATGGGTACAAGGGCCAACAAATTGAAACGTAAATAATAATGTACACAAAATTATGTTACTTAATAGATGTTCAATGTTAGTTACAAAAAAAAGAAACAAAAATCACAAAGTAAACCACTGATTATATTATCTCATATGAAAAATTTTAAAAAAAAATCTAGATCATTTTCCGGTTAATAGTTTTTAGACTATTTTCAATTTTTAAACTGTTGATGTAATTATATTGACCTGCCATCGCTTTGTTTAACAATATTGTTAAAATTTGGCATCTCCCTGAAATGTACAGTTATGATGTCGGTAAAAATTATTTTCAAAACGATTATATTTGAATTAGTTTCTATTTTTAGCTGAAGATTAATTCGCCTTTTAAAGCTATATATCATAACGTTTGCAAATATTGAATACTAATTGGATTATGAATTAACTTCTATTTATCTATATCTATACTTATAATAAAGCTCAATGTGTGTGTGCTGGCGCTCTACAGGCCAGACCATCCAACCTACAGCTACCAAATTTGGCACGTGTATAAGTTGGAGGCCGGGAATGTGAACCTGGGGGTTATTTTTTCGAATTTTTAATTAGAATTTTATTTATTTAAAAATTAAGTGAAATTTTGCCTTGTTTCAGCTATAATTTCCGAAAATATTACCGCACAAAAAAGATTTTTACATGAAGTTAAAGATCAAAAATTTATCTTTTAAATGATACCAATGTTTTAATCTTAAAATTAAATTTCGATTTTTAATGAATTTTTAAATAAATATTTAACTATATTTTTCAACAATTTTTTTCATACAAAATAAAAATAAAATTTAAGCTGCATGAGCACGTTTCGCATTCACGGGAAAAAATTAGCTTTTTTCAAAGTGTTGCCATCACATTGGTTAAAGCTCCAATTAAAAATAAATTAAATCTTTTTGGAAATGAAATCTGCAAAAATATAATTTTCGGCACGTGTCTATAGGAAATGAAACAAATAAGAAATATTATTTTTTCTAAAAAATAAATTCAAGAAAAATTATTTTGTGATCTTTCACACTCTCTATATTATTAATCCAATAAATGAGTTTTATTTTAAAGCAAGTTTTGTTTAATATGAACAGGATATCCATTCAAATCAGGGTCACACAGCTAATTTGTAAACCTTTAGTAAGACACAGATCTGCTAAAATGGTCTAAATGGGGAATGATTATATTTTATGTAACTTGATTCATTAAATGCTCTAATAAATAACGAATTTTTGATTTTACATAAAGCTTCTGCTGTGGAAATCACGATTAACAAAATGTTCTTGAAACACTAATATTTTAAATAAAAAGAGTTAATTTCCAATCAACTAAAT
>JAPMOR010067989.1:0-16705 GCA_026543865.1 Argiope aurantia | reverse complement strand
AATTGCTAAATATTTAGGAAATGTATTGTCTGACAAAAATAATCATCTTTGGAAGGATACGTCATTTTAATTGAAAACTAACTCAGCATTTATTACAACTGGAGAAAAATAAAATAAAATATGAGATATACATGTCCTAAGCATTTCACAATTTCTAAGGCAGTAAATTATTAATCCTAGAAAGTAAGTATATGATATTTTACTTTTTTTTTGTTCAGGATGTATCAAGTTCTGTAAAATGAGTGTAAGTTACGTTTGAAAAATAATTTAAAATTTGCTTCAGAAGAAAATTCTTGAACAGAATTTCATGCAAGCTTTAGCGAAATATCTTAAAAATACTTTAAGATATTTCTTCAAAAGTTTCTAAAATATATATAAAAAAAGAACTGAATTTTCATTATTAAGTTATTAAAAACTTATTATCCACTAACAAAATATCAACAACTACCATTGAAAAATTTAGAATTAAATCTCTACTATATTTACGAAGATATTTAAAGATTTGTTGAGAGATAAACAGAATGCATTTCTCATATTATCAAGTTTTTAAATTTCTATGAAATTTAATTTTTAAACATAAAACCTTTTTACATTAAAATTTTTTTATCATGTAATAATGTTTTAGTGCATTCTCTAGGATGTATAAAGCTGTTTGCTAAAACTTTTATTCTCATGTTACTCGCTGTAGTTGGATGAAAAACACATACTACTGCCATGAAATGCATTTCCCCTAAAAACGGAAGATCCTTTTTTTCCTGCAACAGGAAAAGTGTTGAATAAAATCCTCTAGGGTTTCTTTATGGGTTTCATATAATACATTATTTCTCTATATCTTACTTATAGGCGATGCAAATATTACGAGAATCATAACATGATATAAACGCAAATCATCGAGAAAATACATTACTTTTTATATAGAAAATTCAGTACTAAAATTTACCTCAAAAGTAATTTGTAAATACTGTGTTTTTGTATAATTTATAAATCTGCGTGTTTCTATAACTATAATCTAAATTCGTTCGAAGAAAATACAATAATCACATATTTTATCCATCGATGAAGTCTAAAACGAAAACTCATCCTATTATATCGAACCCAAGTAATTATTTAAATAAAAATATTAATGTACTGAGTTTTAAGAAAGGTCTAAAAAGTATAAAAAATTTCTCATAACTCCACGCGAATTTATAATCCTATACAGATTGACATGAAAATTAATTATTATTAAATATTTTCAGCACAATCTATATCTAGTAAAGGAAAAGTATGGAGCTAGAAGAAATTTATATATTTTTTTTTGTCCATTTTAAAAACGTAGTCCATTATTTTTATTTAATAATTATTTCCTTTAATGTAACAAATAAATAAAACTAAATGATATCCTTTAATCTTCCCTAAACCTACACACCCTCGCCTTTTTTGGCCCCTAAACAATTTATCGAAACAAACTACCACTAGAAGGGCGAAGAATTCCTTTGAGAGCTGAATTCATTTTATCGAACGACTTGAATTATGCACCGTGAAGCGAAGGAATTCCAAAGTGTTTTAATGTCGATGCATTAACTTCGACCTCCATTTTAATGCGGGAAACCACAAAAGCGTCCTACTTGTGGCTTGATAAAGGTCGTTAGGATATCCTCATCACAATCTAAAACAAATATCGATTTTCAATTGCCGGAGTTGGAGCTATTAACACAGCTTCAAGGCACTTATTCGTCTCTGCCTGTTGATCTAGACATTAAACTCTCAATCCTGTACACTGCGTCGGCGATAGGATCTTTATGGCGATCATAAGCGAATCAGCGATACGTCAACTCAGGTAATTACGATCATATTGTTGTAAAGGAGTGGGATTGAATTTACTACTAATTATTTTAACGTAATGTTCGATACTGTTCTAAGAAAGACGACGAAATGGAATCTTATAAATTTGAAACAGGATTAGTTACCTTCAGTACTTAATCGACACATCTTAATGCTACTATGCGATTGGAAATATCCGGATGTTTTCGGATTCATGATTTTACCAAATGTCTCCAGAAAGGGATACATTTGTCTTATCTTTAAATTTTGAGTATTAAAATATTACATTTGCAAAGGCAAAAGAACAAGATTGAATTTTTTTTTTATGGATTAGTTAGAATTCCATCAAACTTCGATAAAAATTGTGAATCAAATTAAATGCGAATTAACAATAAGAGAAATTGTACTGAAATCAAACCGATATCATTAAAGAGATAATGTTTTGAGTCTTAAGAAAATATGGCCATGTTTATAAAATAATTGCTATGAACATATATGGACATCAATTTTCATAGGCAAGTCAAAGTGATTATCAATATGCAGTCGGTTAGGCATATTTTACCGTTCGATTAAACTTCTGTTTGAAGCCTATTTCTTAATTTATTTTATATTTCCCTACTTTTCAGTGGATGGATGTTTATTGACACAGCGAATGTTTTCCCGAAATTTCTAATTTATATCATCATTAACACTTAACATACCAACACTTAATGCACGCTTATTTCTACCATAGCCGGTCAAATGACCTGACATTGTTTCCTGATGGAATATTTGAAATATGAATGTTAGAAAGGAAATAAATTAACTTCATTATATTTAAACAAAACTGTATATTGTGAATTTCTATGTATTACAAGCACAAGGAATAAGAAATTTTAATTCATTGCTTATCGTATTTTTTACATATACAGCATATCTCCATTGTACATTTTCCGCAAACATAATTTTCTCATTTAGAACAAATTTTGATAGTTTAATTTTCGTTACAATATCCTAATTAACATCTCTTATGTTAAGAAGAATATGTAATGGATTTAGACACCGATCACTTTGTATTTGTTCTTTCTTTTGTTTATTCACGGGCTTCTCGCAAATAGGCGGTAATTTCTACTACTAAGTGGAGTAAAATATCTTGTCGTGAGATATTTTCGTCTGTCATTTGCTTCTACAAAATCCAGACATTTATGCCAGCTAAATAAAGAAAGCCACTAACTGAATACAATCGTTGAATACACATTACATTATAATTTCTGATTTGATAAAATAAAGTGATAAATTGTTCTCCCGGTCAAATGACCGGTTGTGGTAGATGACTCTTTACGATATGTATTACTCAAAAAAAATACAAGTAAAATAATAATAAAAATTAACTGCATATAATTCTTAGTTTAGTTTAGTTATGCTAACGTCCCATTGTACAGCAACACTAGGGATATTTTGGGACGGACCTCGTAATTTTGAGCCTCTGTCAGATGGCGAGGACGACACCTGAGCTGACACCCCCCTCTTCACACCACTCCACAGCAGCGGGAGGACGTTTGGACCAACAGATTTAACATGTATCGACGGTTCTTCAGTGGAATCGGGTCTCGAACTTGAAACCCTACGACTCTCGATCCGAGACATTACCACCGGGGCACCGCGGTCCGTATATAATTCTTAGATAAAGTCATGTAGTCAAATATTATAGCAATAAGATGATATGCGCATTTTCGATGCAAAAGTTCATAATAAGTCATTTGACCTGTTATGGATGCCTAATTTTAATTAACTAAAGAAAGCGATGGATTTAATGTAGCTGTAAACATGTTAAATGAATCATTCTGATACTCGCATGATAATTTCTTTACATTTGATTGTTGCCCTTCGATAATAAGAGCGATTTATGTATAACATACGCCAGAGTTTTATATTGAGAAGGTTGTAAATCAAGTTGCTTCAGATAAACTATTAATTCTTGTACAAGATAATAAAGATTCATTATATATGATAAGTAATTTATTTCAATTTACGTTACGTATTTTACTTTTAAACATAAAAAAACAACATTAATATTACTTTTAGAGAATTTGTATTGTTCTTTATTTTATTTTACTTTTTATTGAATTCAATATAAGTATTCGAAACTCAAGTTTAAAGGATATCTTTTTGTGGAAAACCCCTCGTCTTTAAGCTTTTTTAGAGAGCTCCAGAGAAATTCAGGTCACTGCAATGGCGATATCTTTCAGAATCTTAATGGTATTCAACTAGAATTTTTATATAAGTTGTCCTATAAATCTGGCTTTGACAGAAAGGGGAAAAAATATGCTGTATTTTAGACATGTGCAGTTAAAATTTATTTACCAAAAATGCTCATATATTCTCAAATATTTTAGAAAAACACATCAGATTTCAAGATAATACTTTAATAGTAGTATTTCATATATTCTATATTTTTCGTATAAATTCGTTCAAAACCTTGCATTTTATATGGAAAAGGTTTGGAATTCCTTTAAAAGCAATCTTAGATCTTCTCGGAATCTGTGTGCTATCTTTATGAAAATGCACGTATTTCCTACAACAAATTATATTATTATGGAAACCCACAAATAATTTCCGACGCTTTCTGTAAGATTGGAGGAGTTTAAATTAGTTTACTTGTATTAACCCTCCAAGTGGCAAACCCGTCTTAAGACGGATTCTATTCTCCCTTCAAAACGGCGGACCCGTCTATAGACGGGAACAAAAACTCCCTTAAAACTGTCACTGCCCGTATTTTTACGGGTTGCTGTTTTTTCCTTCCCCCAATCTCAAGCTGTGCGATAATAAGAAAAGAATGTGAGATAAGGAAAGGTGAATCGTTATCAATGGAAGATATGACTGACGTCTTCCTGCTCGCGTCCATTTATGCATTTTAAAATCTCGCTTACGTTCTGAGCCGTTACTTTTAAGATTTTGAGATAATAAATACGTAGCCAAAATTAGTTTTAAATAAAGGGAATAAAATTGAACGTAAGAAAATATGTACCTGGAATGAATAAATATACGTATTATTAGTAATAATTTGATCGATAAGATCTTAAAGCTTTGTAGCATAAGAAAATAGTTTATCTAAAAATATAGATAATTAAAATTTGACAAGTTTCTCTTTTATAGCGTGCTTTCATTTAAGGATTGCTTATGCAATTTATTTTTCAAAATAAGACACTAAACTTATGTACAGAATTTACTTAACGAACGAAACGTTTTAATTTTTAATGAAATATTTTTATTTTTTTATTTTTCATTTATATGTGTATTTAAAAACGGGAAGATATATAGAACCAATATATTAAAGTGGGATTTTTCGGCACATTAGCATTCATTATATTAAATCCTTACTTTTATAATGTTATAATCTATATATGAAAATTGAATATTTGTTTAATTCTTTAAACCTTATAGAATTTCACACTCCTTGGCGAATTCGAACAAAAATGTAAGCATTGTAGATATATGTTTCATTGTTTTTATATTTTTCTCTGGTTTTTAATAATATTTTCAAAGTTATTATAAGCGCAGATTTTAAAGGTTCTATTTTTTTTTCTTTTCGAAATATTAATCTTATTTCACTGCTGAATCCCATATACATAGAGCGGTTTTTTTAATGTTAAACTGGTTTCTTCTGACATTTTTACTTATAACATAGAATGTTGAGTAATTTAATCCGCGTGAAAGTAAATGAATAAGTGATCTAATAGTGAGCATTTTTTGTTATTTTAATTAAAGTGAAATAATTACTGTTTTTTTGAAATGTTGCCATTTTTTTTACCTCCTTGATCTAATTTTATCTCTTATCTTAGCATTTAAAAACATTTTAATGCGTACAGCTGACATTTAGACTATTTTCTTCTCCTTTTTGTCCAGTTTGAGTTCACTGGATTTGATTTTAATTTATTTATCAAGTTTGTTAGTTTTTATTTCCTAATATGCCAAATGAAGAAACTAAAATGCTCGTTTAGTTTCCCAAAGCTTTAAAGAGGTAATTAATTATTGTTAATTAGGGCTAAGTTTTCTAAATATTCTAAAGAAATTGAATATAAAAATAGAAAAATTTAAATAAAAATCTATATATTTTCTTTCTTTTTCACAAACAATAAACGCAGGCGAGGTATTTTATATATACTAGTTTGTATATGTAGAATTGATGTATCTTGTTCTGACATTTTGACATATTGTCTTCTGATATGCGTTCTTGTACAATAATCACCTGGCATGCAAATGGGAAAATAATTCTTCAAACTATCACATGCTTTGAAATCGCATATCAAACTTCAAGCACTTCAAATTTTCTCATAGTTTCTTTATCTTTGTTCCCACGATTAGAAACCTTAAAAAAATTATTGTTTAGCTTAAGGTTTTAAAAAAAAGTCTTTTAGATTTCGAACAGTGTGAGAACAAATTCGATTTAAATCGGCTTGTCAAGAAAAATGTTCGATAAGATATTGTCAGATGAGCATCTGATTGATTGTCCCCTAACGTTTCACCACAAGTACGTCGTTAATGGTAAAAACCACAGATTTTATTTCAAGGAGTATTTCCTTATAATTATCAACTCGTCCTAAAGAGGAGTAAGGGAAAGAGCAATTCACAATTTTCTGGAAATGGAACCTTATCTTACGCAGTGCCCTGATAGTAAACCTAAAGATGACTCATAACAAGAAAGGTTTTAATTTAAGAATCAATAATAAATTTTTGCGAAATCTCTCCCTCAGTAAGAACATCCTAAGCATCCTTTCATTGTAAAAAGTTAACAAAAAGGTTAAAGAAAAGCGATGTTTATACAATATCCCTCTTGACAATATTCAAAATATAAACTATTCAGCAGTAATTAAAATACACAAAAATCCACAAAAACCATAACAAAAATTATTCCAATATGCTAAAAAAGTGTAACACTAAAACAAGTTATTTTCTATCTCTAAAATAAGAAAAATTCGGAAACACCCACATTTCAAGAAATTTGAAATTTTTTATTCTTAATAACCTTTAGCCTCACATTTTCATTTTTTAAAAACAGAACTCGCTTGAACGAGGGTGCCAGATACGCATGAATATTTCAACTAAATTAGTGAATATCTCTACTTATAATGTAAATGAGTATTCGAATTGGCGATCAAACTGTTTGTCCTAGGGCGAACACACTTCATCCGTATATAATTTGGAACTGGGAATATACACCTCGGGAGGAAATTACCAAATATTTTAATTAGAATTTTTGTTAATTAAAAATTAAATAAAATTTTAACGTTTATCCGTGATAAAATCCGAAATTATTTCAACACAATTTATATAATGTACAGTTTTATTTATACATTTGAATGTATCATCTAGAAAATTCATTCTTTGAAGTAAAATTAAGATCTTGAACTTTGTGTCATTTAGTGACACGCTAGTTATGGAACTTTCGCTTCAGCTACATGGTTTATTTGTATTTCAGTAAAGAAATTTTTAACTCTTTGCTTTTAGCTTACATCTTTTTAACCCTTTAACTAAATCCTCATCAGTGGGATAAAAGCCAGAATGAAATATTAGGATAACAATGAAAACGATTTTAGTTTCAATTAATATATATATATATATTTGAAATATACTGAATTATTTTTGATTTATTTAAAGTTGGAAAATTATATGGCATAAAATTTCGTATCATTGATAAAATAAATTGAATTCACAATTAATGTTGAAATTATTTTTCTACTGCGATATTTTCGAATGAACTTTAAAATTTTAATAATTTTTATTAACCCTTTAAAGGGTTTTCTTTTCCTAGTCATGTTGGAGTAAAATGCTTTTAGAATTGAGAATGGCCTAGGAAAAGAGATTCACTTATTAGATAAATTTAATCTGATTTATTAATTACATTTTTCAATTAATAATTAAGAAACAGTTCAAGACACATCATTTTATTTGAGATAAACAAATGAAGCTTCTTTGTCTCACTGAAAAATTCCTAGGAATTTATGCCAACTTACATAATTTTATTCAAAGATTAATGAATTTGGTGATGAGCGTAATTCCCATGCCCTTAGAAAGGGTAAATTAAAATTTTAAAGAAATGAGTTCCACTGTCCAAAGTATGTAGGTGCTGATTTTGGTAATTCTATTTCAAACTGTGAAGTCTGAAGATCAGCAAAACAAACAGACAAAATAATGGTGCACACACTCATCCATCTTTATTATTAACAGAGACAAATGTTTGTGCGTTTTGGCACTCTATTAGAGCTTACATATTTATCTCAGTGCAATATACATCTAAGAAAAAGAAACTGTGCATTGTAGAGATCATTGTTTTTCTACTTCTGAAACATTTAAAAAAATTATTAATTAAAAATTAAATGAGATTTTGATGAGTTTTTTTATTACAATTTTTACAGTATAAAAAGGATTTTTTTTATCATCTTAAAATTCAAAAGATTACTTTTTCAATGATTCATTTGTTTTGAACTTTATTTTTTAAAATTTATTTGCAATTAATTCAAGAGCATATATTAAGCCTTTTTAAAAACAGCAAATTTCACTGTTATAAAAAAATTCAAGCCGTTTGCATTATTGCTACACTTTTTTTTTCTATTGTTCAAGATGAAGTTACGAATACATGGCTTATATTTCCATAATTAGTAAATTTCTGTTAAAGAGTGCTTTTAATATACTTTTAGAATTTTTTTTGCAATTGAACTAAAGTTTAATTTTACAACTGAGCATCGAAAAAAAATTTCAACTTTGCCTTCATTTTTAAAATATCTGCTCTATCTTGTAATATAATTAAAAATATAACAATATATGATTGTTTTTATAACTTGAAAATTGCATTATTATTATAATAAGCTGAATTGTAGTTGAATCAGAGAAATTTTCACTGGATAAGATATATGATAGATCATCTGAAACATTTCAAAAATTAAAAAGAAATATTCAGTAGTATACATAAAACTTTACTGCTGAATGATTCTATTCCCCGAATTTAGAAATTTAATAAGCCTGATTGGTTTCAACAAAACAGGTTTTGCATTAATTGAAGTTTATTCACTCCCGTTTTAAATTAAGGATTTACTGTCGTGTAGCTGATAGAAAATTCAAAAAATATGTAATATAGAATGGTGCATGGCGTCTGAAACAGTAGGAGTTATATGACTATCAAAATTTAAAATTCTAAGATGTTTTGCTTAAGAAACCATTTTATTAAAAATTTTATATTGACCAGCCACTTCGACACATGTGTTGGTCTCCAAAAGCAGCTAGGAAGAAATGAGTGAAAAAAGATCAATGCAACTGCATCTGCAAAGATTTTAAATTCAGAATTTTTTTAATGATTCGTTTACCCCCCCGGTATGTCATTATCCGATTGCAAAATAGTGAGGGCTTTGATTCTAACCCGAATAACTTAAAGTTGAAATTTTCTTTTTAAATTGTAATTTATTTTAAAATGGTTCTTAATATTCTGTGGCAGCTTTCTTTAGAAGCATTCGAAAAATTCCAGTTGCAAATTGTTAATTATAAGTCTAAATAACCTGTATTATTTAAGTCATTTTTCCAGGCCAAATTTGTATCATGGATATTACAAAGAAATATTTTGACAATTACTTTTATGTGTTGCATATATAAGTTGCATCATCTGCATAATCCAGGTATTTCAGCATTACTGAATTATTGTAAAATATATTTAATTTCAAAATTTTAATCATGCAGATAAACACCAAAAACCGATATCTCGGAAATTGAAATATGGTATGAAATTCCATAATTATACAATCATTTTCTAAATACTGAAGAAGCAAATTTATAATTTGATGTTACTTATCGCAATTAATGTTTTAAACGCGCATTTTAAAATATTAAAATACATTGGTAATGAGCTGAAAGGATTTTTTTTTCAAGAATTAAATCGATTGTACGTAATTTCGAGAAATAATTTCACAGTAAGACGGGATTAAAAATTTTGAGAAACATATTACAAAGAAAAAAAAATAATAGACGAACACTTTCAATTTATAAAAATTAGATACTTAACAAATTAAACATAACAATAATTTATTCTTAACGTAAATTTTATGCGGTGTTTTATGAAATAATTGAAAAACCGCAACAACAACAACAAAAAAAATCACACTTTTTGCATTTTCAATCTACGTTATTGTAGCTCTCTTCTTAACCACTAAAAGATAAATTCTCTTAAAAATCGAATGACAGCGACAGCGATAAGCTACAACTGCCACTCACCATGTGGTATGCTAATGGCTTAGACCCAACAGCGCTGAACTGACCGCAAAAGGGGAAAGCAATCCCTTTGTCAAAATCCTGACACTTTTAAGAATAAGCCTGTTATTCAGATGTGCCGCTATCGGTAAGTATAGCGATCTGAACGCCGCCGACAGGAGGGTTAACGTCCCGTTGTAAAGCAACACTAGGGCTATTTTGGAACTCCACTCCACTCCACACCACACCACACTACACCACACCAACGGCAGGACGTTTAGCCCTGACGGATTTAGCTTGTAACAGACCCTTACACGACGATTCTTCGGTGGAATCTAGTCTCGAACCTGAAGTCCTACGGTTCACGAGCCGAGACCTTACCACCGGGCCACCACGACTCGTAAGATTGGACGAGGAGGAAGCCAAAATAATTTCCTTTATCAATTTCTCTTTGGTTTTCCGAAATTGAATTTTTATGATAATGCGTCATTCCTGGTTCCTTTATATTATATATATATATATATATATAATTGAAGTTTAAAGAATTTTTCCAGCCCTTCTGATGAAATTCCGAAAAATCTATAAATCCGATCTGGGAACTTTTGATCACCTTGTGCAAATGCATATTAATTGTTTCATAAGGCTTTAATTTACAGCAATTCTGTAAGCAAGAAGAATCATCAACAGGACTGGTTTCACAAATACTTTCTCGCATTCTCTATAATAAAGATTGATCCTCCCCCCTTCCCTGCATAAAATTATGGATCTTATGAAAAGCCAAGCATGTTTTGTCTGATATTTGCAAACAACAAACAGTATTACGATATATAAGTCTTTGAGACGAATTTTGGAATTTTACTGAAATTTCGTGCGATCTTCGACGATCTTTATTTGGCTAATAAATTATGGCGTATGATTAAAACACAAGTACCCAAAAAATAATTATGTATTCTGAGATCCTTTTTTTTATCGACTAATGATAAAATTTGACATACACTTTTTAAATTTCATATATCTAAGTCATTTGGGTTTCTGTGTTATTGTGCTTACAGTCATGTAGGAGCACAGATGAAAACACAATCGACCCTTTGAAATATTTACTTGAAAATTTGATCAGAATTTACATTTTAAATGATAAATCTATTTAGATTTTTTTCTTTCTTTTTTGCAGTTTGTGTTCATGGAGTTCACTCATACTCTTACAGATACATATATAGACTTCAGAATGTATTTCGTTCAACAATAGATAGAAATTTACAAATTTAGCTTTATGTCCTCATACCAAATTTTATTTATCTAGTTTTAAAGGTTTTGGCTTATACTTTTTACAAACAGATATTAATTCAAAAATATGTTTTCAGAGTCAATGAGGTCTGAAACTTGGATATTAACAAAATCTCAAATTAATTTTACCAGACTATTTAAGCACTCTATCTATAATATTTCATATAGAGAAAGTTAAAAAAAAAAAGTAAATTATTTTTTCCCCTCTAGAAGTACGACCATAAAAATTGGTATCTTCGATTTCAGGTTGCTTATAACAAACGATAACAAATCCCCCCTCTAACTACAATTTTTTGCCTCTGCTTTAACCACCAAATGAATAGTTTTATTGACTTACCTTTTTCTGTCACCGAATGTGAATTGAGTAGATTAATTGCATTGAGAGAAAAAAGAGAAACTACACACGATATCGAGCGATACAACCAGCCTTATCTAACAGAGAATTAAATGGAGAGTAAAACAATTTTCGCCTAAAAGTGATGTTTTATTTTATCCTACAATACAATATTTAAATCGCTTCTAAAAATAAATAAAAAAATAACTGATACAGGGAAATAAAATATAATTGATATACTAACAACTTTATTCTACTTTATCAGGAAATATCTAACACGAAAAGTCTTTTAGAATTTTTCCATTCACATTAGTTCTATTTGATTTTTTAATTGAGTATGAATACATGTAATGTTGAAAGAGTTGGCGTTTGGATTATCAAGACATAAAATGTTAAAATATTCTTTTTAAAAAGGAAATATGATGAAGAATAAAATAAAATTAGTTTCTTTTTCGAATAATTTGTTTTCAAAAATTCCTCTTACGACAGATTAAATAGTCATTAATTTCTAACTCTCCTAAATATTTACTGTGGCAATCAGTTCACATATGCGAATGTAAAACAGTCTACTGTAATTCTCAGCGAGACCATACAAAGTATCCGAAACTTTACAGAAATAGAAAAATTATTTGTTCTATCTAAATAAAATATGACCTAAACTGTGCTTCGACAAGCTATAGCAGTCGATTGGTTGTGAACTTGACTCCTATGACATTTACCTGCTGTAGTATATGCACATCGTTGGTGATTCTATGTATTCGGTGTACAAATTTTTGTCGTCGTTGGCGACAAAAGCATCTCGACAAACAAATGGTTAATAATGATTACATACATGATAATTCATTACATATTGGCTATACAAGAGAACGTAAAAGAATTAATATAAATATAAGGTAGATACGCTATGGCTAAAGTGAAATAATAATGATTCAATTATTTATTATGTAATCCAATAGTGCTTAGACATAACATCACATAACGCCATCCTGTGCCCCGGTGCTTATAATACTAAGTTATCTAACCAGTTGGATGAGCACAAGATGGAGGGAAGAAAAAAAGGAAAGAAAGAGGCAACACACCATCCAGGGATCTCCAGAAAGAATCCCATCGATGTCAAATCCTACACGACTGTATTCAATTTTTGGTGAAGTAATAATTAAATGGAGGGGACAAGAAAATTTAAACAAATGGTGACTGTGGGTTGAACTTACAGGGGAATGAGATTACTAACTGAAAAGGAAAAATTACATTGGTAAATTACATTGTGAACATCTGTATGACATGTATAAGCATATAAACAAGCATTTTAGAGTCAGAAGTCTGCAGCGTCCGTCTGAGTCCTTTGTTTTGATTTCCTTCGTGAGAACTGCAATTTTTATAGACTTTTGAGCTCTTTTGGATGAATAATTTAATTGATTTTGACAAGTGACATTTTGATCTCGGCTATTGCGTGGTTTTAAAGAGATCTTGATATTTATGAATATGATTTACTATGGAGTGGATCTTGCCGCGTAAAAGGGTATTCGATGCTACTCTCCTGTACCATTCTTTCTCCAGACTCGTTTCTGGCTTTCTCATGTGCCATGAGAGAGTCGGTAGGTATTCGGTGGCAAAGTGAATTAGGGATCCTATCTCCTCACAGCTACAGTAAGGAGAGTTGGCCAGATGGAATCTGTGTAGGTATGTCGGGAATGGGCCGTGTCCAATGAAGAAAAGGACATAAGCTCTGTTCCAGTTGGCCGCGTAGAAAGAAACTTTTGGTATTATGTTGAAAGTGAACCGGCGTTTTTCGCCTTCTTCCCATTCCTTTTGCCATCTTGTCATCATCTCCGTTTGGAAGAGGTTCTTCAGATGATATCTTGGACGCTCCATTGCATTCCGATATTGATTAGTACTAGCCTCTGTTTTGGCTAGTTTGTCCATCGCTTCATTCCAGTCATAACCTGCATGCGCCTTGATCCATGAGATTTTATTCAAAACACATGTAGGCTATGACGGGAATGAAGCGGTGGACAAACTGTGGTTAGGCAGCATGACTTCATGAAGGATGTCGAACAATATTGTACATCAAACATATTCTAAAATATTACATGATATTTTCATGTACTGTATCATGTTGTAATATACAATATGACCCCCCCCCTTCCAAAAATGGAACACACTTTTATTTACCTAAATATTGCACCTAGGTACACATTTCAAAATGCAAAGTTTCATTAAATAAGATGGAAAATTGTGTGAAAACTTTTTGGTATCTGTAGATGGGGATGATAAAGAATTTCAAAAAATTAAATTTTTATATGATCCCCATTGCAAAACGGATTTCGTCCCAAATTTCATAGATTGCTAAACCCGTGTGCCAAATTTTATTAATCTAGTCTTTTAAGTTTTGCAGTTATGTTCATTTGACTCCTTTTGCTGGACACACAGACTACCTCTAAATGGAGTTCGTTCAAAATTTCCTTCAAACCGACAAATTTTGTCTACAAACCATATTAAATACATTTAATTCTATATTTTTGTTTACTCAAATAAGACAGAATTAAAAAAAATGTGCCTTTTGAACTCAGTGAGCTCTAAAATGTGGAGATTCGACAAAATCTCGAACTTGAATTTTTGACAATACTTTCGCTTTATTTAACCCGTAAACTAGAAAGTAAAAGTGAAAACACCAGTTTAGTTTTCTAGCCTTAACTCAGTTAATATTGAACCAAATTGTTAAAGAATTAAATAATCGATATTTTACTATATTATATTTTTCTGTGTAAACACTGATTATTTAGAGATATACATTTTTTTTATATTAGACTTAACATATGTTAAAAGGATTTTGTGGAGTATAATATGATAAGGATTTTCTACGAAATAAAAATCATAGAAAATTGATTAGCAAAACAAAGGAAACAAGTTTTATGCTGTTATTAATCCGATGATAGCTAGCAGAGCTCCATATGGCAAAATTAAGGTTGCATGATTTTTTTATAAGCTTGTAATAAACTTGTCACTTTATTACAAAGCAGAATCTCACGCCGTCATTCTGGGAAACATCTTTGTAAACATTTATTGATAACGATAAACATGTTGACGTCTTAGTTAGATGTCTGACTATGTAAACAGGAAAGAATAGTAAAAAATGAAAATGAATTTAATATGAAATAAACTTTAATAGCAAAAATCTTTACATATTATTTTGAATTTTGAGCAATTAATTACTTTTATTAATTGCTGAAAATTCAAATCAAAACAAATATTACAAATTTTTGAGAGAAAAATTGACTATGCATTATATTTATATAAAATATTTCTAGGTCTTCTGTTTTATATTTTTATAATCTTATAATTGCACACTTTATTAAAGTATATTAATATTACACCAGTGGCAGTTGTGACGCATACTCAATAATAAAGATTTAATACACTTTCGCATAAAGAAATTATGACCGAGAACACTAAAAGAGCTCGGACTTTTATTTTCAGACCAGTATATGAGCGTTTTATTCTGAGTTACATAGTGAAGATAATCGAAATTGGATTTCGTAAGCCATATTTTTAACTCATTGAAACAAAAAAGAAGTTATAATTTAAGTAAGACAATTTCATGAAAAATTTCATTCACTTGCGATTTTGAGCTATCACGCTTAAATACACGAGACCAACAGATAATCAAGCTTTTGCGGATATTTAAAATTTAATAAAAACAAAAACATTACATGTTTAAATTGTGTACTAATTTCATTTATTTTTGAACTATCGCATTTACATACATGTGAATTACAAAGAGACAAATGTTTAAACCTCCGATCGATTAGGTTCAAAATTTAATTCAAATTTACATTTAAGTTTGCTATTTTGATTTAACATCTAATTCATTTGCTTTTTAGAGATATCCTGTTCTCCCTGTATTGATCAATCAAGCAGAATTTTTCATTAATTTAGTTCAGAATTTCATAGAACTCAACATATTTAGTATTAGCACTGCGTATCAAACCAAATTTCATTTGTGTAAATTAAAGCGTTGAATGTACTCAGATACAGATGGACATAATCTGAAAAATGTGTTTTTCGGATTCAACTATATTTGAATTGTAGAGATTCTTCAAAACTTCATATTTTTTTTTATTTACTTACTATATTTTCTTTTGCTTAATTCATATACTAGAAAGTAATTATTAGTTGAATGTAGTATTCTTAGAAACGATTTGCAGGATTTTCTATTTTGTCCGATGAATCTTTCCAGGTATCCAGGTATTATTTATCCAGGTATTGACAGACAAACGTTCTCTTAAAATTATTATATGATCTTGCAATACTTTCTCTCTATTTACAAAGCATAAGTAAAAAAAAATCGTGTCTATATTAGAAATAGTAGAAATAGACGATGAATTTTTCTTTTATTCAGGAAAGAGAATGAATTGTTGTTTCTTTTTCAAAAAATTTTATTTAATAGATATATTCAAATTTTTATATATTTAAATTAAAGGTCTTTAAATATTTATTGCCTCTTATAAGAATAAAACTTATGAATAAAACTTATTATTAAGAATAAAACTTATGAAGTGAAAATCTAGTTTTCTAAATTATTAAATTTTAATTAAATTTCTGATTAATTTCGAAAGCATCAAGATATAAAATTTTAAATAATCCAATGATTTTTGGACCATTTTATTTATCATAGTCGTAATTATATCCTTATGTTTTAAAATTTACGTTGACATTACTTTATTTTTTTATTTTTCAAAACTCAAAAGAACAAAGAACTATGCAATATTTGAATTCCTTTAAAATAAACTATTTTTTCATTTATTTGGAGATTACGCAATTCATTTTTGCTTAATTAGACAACATAAAAAGTATTTGTCATGACCGCAAGATATAAGAAAAATAATCTTAATCAATTATCTTTCTACCAAGGACAAAATCTAATCAATAGAGATTTCTCATACCTTTTTTTTCATCCCTTTACAGGTAGCATTAGATGACACTTTTTTTTCTCTTTTAGCATTTTTTCCCCTTTCTTTAACGAAAAGATTATGCTTATAAGAAGAAAAAAAAAACTTAGAAAAAAAAAAA
>JAPMOR010067979.1:0-14018 GCA_026543865.1 Argiope aurantia | reverse complement strand
GTAAGTTATAAAATTTGAAGGTTGCAATGTGTGTTTATATTTAATTATTTTGATCAATATTAAATAAATTAATATATATTTATTTATAATGTACTTTAATAATAATTTTGCATTTATTTGGTTAGGTTATATTCTAATAATCTGGTCTTGTAAAATCGTAATTTTTAGATTAAAGTTTATTGCTTGCCAATAATTTCTCAGGGTAATTAAATGCTTTTATTTGAACGTAAAGAAAACATTACATATTGATTATGATTAGTTTTACTAGAGTTTTATTACACTAGTCCTTTTTATACATACATTAAAAAATAAACAAACAGAAATTTATTTATTTTCACAACTTATATATATATATATATATATATATATATATATATAAATTATTTAGAAGCTAATTATTAAAAATTTCTTGACTTTTGAAACAAAATAGACCAGTTTTTAAAACAGCAGCTGCATAAAATGCACTGCCGGGACAGAAAGATTTTTGAAATCCACCACTGATTTGTCTCCCGTTCAACTGATTGTCTTGTTCAAAACGCCACAAGTGGGAGCTCTCTGCTCAAGGAGAAAAAGAGGTGCTACTAAGTAAGGTATTCTTATATCTGTAGCGTGCAATGTATCGGACAAAATTTGAATGGCTAGATTAACAATAAATCATTCGATATGAATTTCAAAAAGAATAAAAAGTAGTGCCAAAAATCAGTTCGTGGGAAATTTTCATCCAGGTTTTGAGGAAAAAACTAATACATTTGCATATACTCACATTTCATAAAGGACACTCATAAGTATAAAATAAAAAAGTTCAGATGTTTTTATCATTCATAAATTGAAGATTTTGAAGGCGCTTATTTTGGTAAACTGGCCTAATTATTAGTTTTTATTAATTTTTAATTCATTTTTAATACATTTTTTTAAATTCTGTCTTAATTTTTAAGCAACTTAGAATTTACGAATCTTAATTCGAAGGTTTCAACGTGGTTTGCCAATGCTCGACGCCGTCTGAAGAAGGAGAATAAGATGACTTGGGAACCTAGGAACAAGACCAGCGAAGGAGAAGACAGAGACAGTAGCTCCCCTAGAGATGTGAAGTCAGACGATACGGCAGACGATTGTGGCGACAGTAATCTACCAGGTAAATATTGTAAAAGTATATCCAGAACAGAATTTGATCATTTTGTAAATTTTTCCAAACTCACATTAAAACAATCCAGTATGTATAAAACTCTAGTCTTCTTTTTAAACAGATGACAAAACATTCATTTTTCCAACAGTCATTATTTCAAATTCGCATTGGTACAATTCGTGTATACAAATATCTAATTTTCTTTTTAAACAGATGAGAAAACATTCATTATTCCAAATTCACATTGGAAGAATTCAGCGTATACAAAATGCTAATTAAAAAAATTTATAAAACATTAATTATTCCAAATTTACATTGGAACCATTTAGTGTATACAAAAAGCTAATTTGCATTTTAAACAGATGAGAAATCATTCATTATTCCAAACACCATTATTCCGAATTCACATTGGAACAATTCAATTTATACAAAAGGATAATTTGCTTTTTAAACAGATACAAATCATTCGTCAGTATAATTACTCGCAACATTATTTATTTTGCAATCATCATTTGGGTGAAATATAAATATATTACATACTGAAATTTTATTTCTTAAATACTAACGCATCTTAGGAAATTTTTGAATAAAAGATTTTGTTTCAAAGCAGGTAAAAGCCATACTGAGGCAATTGCTAATTGAATTATGTTTTAAATATTGCTCAAATAAGATTCAAAAACTTTTGAAATGAAAAAAATGTCATAATTTAATGAAGCTTTTTGAATTTTAAAATGTGCTTAGCAATATTTAGATTTCAAACAAAATAAATGTTTGAAACAAAAATCATTTATATTTTTTTTTCTGTGTGAAATGCAATATTTACTTATTTTTTTAAATGGGATATTTACTTATTTTTTAAATGTAATATTTATTTATTTTTTAAATGTGATATTTACTTATTTTTTAAACGTAATATTTACTTATTTTTAATGTGAATCCTTTTTCTTGCATAATATCTCTCTCATATGTTATTTAAAATGTTAAAAAAAATTAACTGAAATGTATTAACAAAATTGTTTTTTATTTTTCTCAGAATATTTAAAGCAAGAATGTGAGCAATATCCAGGAAAGCAAAGTTTTACATCTGTTTTTGAGAACAATGATGCAAAATCCTCCAACAAGAGCTGCAGTTCTTTTGCATTAGATTGCTACAGAGTTCAGGGACAGTCTTCAGAAGATTCCGGTTCAGGATCTCCCAGTCCAATACGCAGTTCAACGATGCAAAACTCTTGCTTTAATCCCTCTACGCAATTCGGTACAACAAAAAATGACCCCAAAGATCCTTTGTATGGATCAGTTGTAACGAACGCTCCTCCTTATAGTGCAATGTCAAATAGCAGTCGGCCAAAGATATGGTCTTTAGCTAGAACTGCAACATCGGACAGTCCACCAACTATACGCAGATCATTGTTTTCTTGTCAGCAATCAGAATTCTGTATCGAAAATGGACAGACACACAAATCAAGCGTTGAATGTGTACCTTCTGATCTAAAACAGCCACAAATGTCTAACATGTTCTGCGTAGACAGTAGCCAACAGCTAAAGGTAGACAAAGACTCTCAAGCAGATGACATAAAACAATCTCAAGTGTCTCACTGCCCAACAATTTTTTGCTTAGATAGTGATCAAAGACACAAGGCTGACAAAGATCCGCCATCTTGTGATTTAAAACTACCCAGCTGCTCTGTCCAATTCTGTGTGGACACTGGACAGAGTCTTAAAGACAGCGAAATGGGAAAGCACGCTGACATTACATCTGGCTGTTATAGAGACTTCGTGCCAGACAAAAGTAACACCTTACCATCGAAAAATCTCTGCTGCAATCAATCTACCTATAACCCCGTAGTTCAAGATTGTGTGGTGCCTACCAAATGCGAGACCAGTGAGTGCCTCAGATCAGGGGATAGAGGGTCTTGTATGATGGACAGCCGACCACCTTATGTCACTGAATATCCTCCACCAAATCTGGTGGGGGAGAATGTAGATCCATATAACCATTATAAGAGTAAAAACATTGGACCAATTGTCTACACTGCTCCCAAATGCCAGACGATGAATTCATCCGGAGTAATTCAGAATCCAGGGTATACAGAGGGTGAATCGAATTCTAGAAACGACTTTTTTGCCTCAGACAGGTTTGATCCAACAATGCACGCTATGCACAAGACAGTTCTCAATCAGGACACATCAGCTGAATTAAGGGACACTGGAACTCTTTTGAGACAAAGTGACCATTGAAAGCACAGAGCTCAAACTGACTGTTATTCACGTTGATCTTATTATTTATATGAACGAAAGAAAGCACGTTAGTCAGATCTTTAATAAGGATGCGATAAAATATGGTTGGAAACAACTTTTCAGAATATAATTATAATGATTTTTTTCTCTATATACACACCAACAAACTAAATTATATGATTTTGTAATATTTACAAACTAACAAACAAATAAACAAAGGTTTTGCAATAGCACAGCTACTCAGATCATATCACAGCTTCGTATACATTTTTATTTGCAATTTTCTTTTATAATTGCTGCTGCGCTGAAGATATTTCTTTCATGTTCATCTTTTTTAACAGTTAAACAATTCTTCAAATCCTCAAACTTTATATATAAAAGAATGCTTCATATCAGCGTAACAATGAACTTGAAGCCTTTAAATTACTTTTGTGCTTTCAATAACATATTTTCATATTGAAATATGAGTAATTGTACTGTTTAGAATGGGAAAAAAACTGTTTCTGTTTCATTAAACCCTAAGAGATGATATTTTCAAAAGAATTTGATGAATTCAAATTAAACGATTGCAAAATGAAACGATACCTGTTACTCTTAAAGGAAAGAATTTTTCACCATGTAGCTTGTAATATTGACATTAATTTTTCATATTTATTTCTTAATAATTAATGCTCTACATCAGAATTATCGCATTAATCAACACTAAATTTTAGACTGATGTAAAATAACTTCATTTTGTTCATACATGGAAAACAATGCAACCAATCATTACACACGTTGAAATGTGGCTCTAATGCGATTCAGTTGCTATATATATACAAAAAAATTGGTTTCAAACAGCATTTTTCAATCTTATATAATAAAAATTCTGTACAATGATTTGCTTAATTCTTTAATTTAATGCACTTAAAATAATAAATTACAAATATGTTAAGATAGGAGGATATCTCTTGGGCTGAAAAGATGAATATGAAGCCAGATTTTCTTTTTTGAACGAAACAAGAATAGGTTATTATAATTTTGCAGCTTAACCGGTAATATGTTAAGTGAAACAATCAACAAATATCTAGTTGCAAATGGTTAAAATGCCATTCAAAAACACATCTGTCAAAGAAATGTACCTTCTCACAGTAAGCAGCATTTCTGTTGCTCATATTCCATCATAGTGTCATAAATGTTTTTTTTTTTTTTTCCCTTACAATTGCTCGCCTGAAATGAAGACATATTATTGCCAAGTAAGGAGTTTCTTTCGACAACTACAGAGCCATCTGGTGGTTTAAATTATAAAGTACAACATTCACAAATTTTGGGTTTCGAAAAAGAATTACGGAGATTAGAATTCTAGTTCAAAATATAGTATAGCTATTAATTCGAATTGTCTACATTATTTATGTTATAAATTTATTAATTAATTATCCAGTGTTAGCAACAATTAATATAGTGGTAATTCCATTCAAGCATGAAAAAGACAGAAAGATAAAAAAGAAAATAAGTTAGAATAATTTTATTAAATGCACTTTTTTTGCAGAATGGTAGCAGTGAGATTGAAAAGTGTAATTTCTTTAAAGTGGTGTAAAAGTTAGTTATTGTGCAATAATGAATTTATTGAGGAAAAATGCTAAAATGTTCATTTTTAATGAAAAAATTATTTAAAAATTATAAAATTCTCTCCTTATTAAGCATACATTACTCAAAAAGCAATTTCGTGCCAAATTTTTAGTTCGGGGAACCAATTCTGTAAAGCGTTTTGGGTGATTTTTTTTTCTTGCAAGCCTTATCAAGCAATTTACGAATAATATGCCTGGTTACAAACATTGCCGCTTTAAAAAAAAAAGGAAATCCTATTTTAATTTCATCCTTTCTATGCAAAAAGCATCTTTTTATCTTTTGTACTGTCGATTTTCAAGGATGCCCCGAATTACTGAATAATTCCCTTTAATGATATATTTAATGAAAGTTTGATATCAACTCGAAAAGTTTTAATAAAGAAAATTTAGTTGAACTCTTCAAATTAATTTAGTAAACCCTTTACTTATTTATAGATCTGCATATATATGTAAGAAATTTTTTTAATTGTTCAAAATAGGGTTAAATACTCGAATTCCTCCAACAGCCTTATGGCAGCTCTCAATTTTCTTTAAGATGCGAACTTCAAACATTTATGACTGACTACAAGATGATTCAAAACTAAACATATGAACGAATATAGGAGGTAGAAAATGCAAAAAGAAACCAAAATTACAAGGATTTTACTGCCGGATTGATAATTGCATAAAATAGAGGGCACTGTTTGCCAATGCTCTCATTTGATTCCGGTGCTAGTTATTTAAAATTTTGACAACGTATGGAAAAATTGAAGTTTGAGAAAGCCGAGATAGGAGATATAACAACTTAGTTGAAAGAATCTCCATCGAAGCTGCAAATGCCCATGAAATACTGCGGAATTTCGAAAATGTTAATCTATTCATGTGCTGCTGCAGTGAAACGGTGTATAACTTAGAAAGGTTAGAATTTTGACCAATAGTCTTGTACATGCGTAGTCCAAGTGTAAAATATAATTAAAATTCTTCGTGAATATTCTTCGTTTCCGATTAAATAATCCTATGTCATTTTGGCTTTTTTTATATTCTCCAGCAGTTTGTACTTTTGTCTGTAATTCTTGTTTTCGGAATCACTAACTGTTTTTATTGGACACTAAAAAAGGTGAAAGGGTGTTCTGCAAAAGAGAACTGTCTGTTCAAATCATTATGCCAATCTTTACACATATCAAACAAAAGATCCTGACTGTGCTTTCTTCGATCATCCATTCAGTTCTGTGATTTTCAGGAAGTGTTCCGAGCATCGGATGCCTTTATTGTAACTCTTGCAAACCGGTGTTGGAGGCAGATGACTTGTATTCTTTTGTTTCATAAGATTGTTTATGCTTAGATGCCTATTAGTATTATATACGTTATTTTATTCCTCATTAAAAAGTCTACAAAATAATGTGTTCTTTCGTTTGTTATCTCACGAATAATTCTCACAGATATTGTAGATGTCACTTAATGTGATCACTTCTTGACTAAATAATAATAATATTTAGCCTACAGTGATAATATTAACCCTAACATAATAACATAACCCCTACAATGATAACATTAACTCTAACATAATAATATTAACCCTAACGTAATAACATTAATCCTAACCTAAAAATATTAACCCTAACGTAATAACATTAACCTTACAGTGGTAACATTAACCCTAACATAATAACATTAACTCTACAAATGCATTGTGTAGCCATTTGGCTACGCGACTTTATTTCCATTTATAAGCTTCACATGACTACACCAAAAGGCAACAATGAGTATTTGACAATTCTTTTTTAACTGCGATTTGATAAACAGTTGTAGAAAAATCGATATATGACTATAGAGGTATTAGAAATAGATTTAAACAGTAAATTTCAAAAAAACACCCAGATCGCCGTTATGTGAGGCTAACAACGTACTAACAAAATAATTTTTTTTTTGCACTGTAAAAAAAGAAGTTTTATTTTTTACGCAGAATTTTTATAATATGATTTGTGTCATTGGGATATTGTTTAATTCGTAATGCAGCCATTTGGCGCATTTTAATTTTATTTTAATTTCTCAAAAAAACAATTTAAATTTTTTTTAAATTATATGCGGTTATTAAATGCACATACATTGTTTTGGAAAGAAAAAAAGTCATATATTCTAGGATTAATTGAGTGATAACAAAATTCGAATTGAGTAAAATCAATTTTTTTTTATTATATCAAGAGAAAAGAAAGAAAACACCTCAGAGCTATTTATAATTTATTTTAAAAACAACAATTACAAAAATTTATTAACTTTTGCTTGTCAACAATTACTTCTTAACAATCCACTTATATTTTATTTGTACTCTTATTATTTCTCTAAAATTAGTTTGAATGAATGCTGCTGTTCTCCACATATCAAAGCATTCAGAGTTTGTCTCATTTTGACGTTAGTTGGAATGTTTACTTCAATACAGAATAAAACATTCATTTGTTCAAGGAAACAAAGCAAATCGCTGTTACAATCATAAGCATTCATTGCTTGCTCTTTTTCATAAAATTCTAATGAATTTACAAAGAATTGACCATGAAATATATAATTGCAACAAAGCGCCATATATATGGAAGTTTACCTAACATGTGGACTCTTATTAGGTAAAGTTCCATACTATTTCAATTTTGTTTTTAACTTTCAAATAAATTCTTTTTTAACCCATTTTGCTCTCGTAACTCAATCATAGATAGCAATGGCTCATGGTTGCGGAACAGTTTCACGCGATACCTAGGAGAGTAGCTGGTTTATATAAATTATCCGGAATAAAAAATGCCATAATAAGAACTGTCTAAATCCGTAGTGTATGATCGCTTTATTTAAATTTCCTTTTTATTTAAGCATAATATACCCACATTCTTCATATCATTATTCGATTTCATATCTGTTTGATATATACATGCGCTGGGGGGGGGGGGGGGATCTGCTCTCTAAAGACATCAAGCTCCTCCGGCTTGCTGCAGCCGTCTTATTCTTCTATCCCCCAGTTTTGAATTCAGAAGTAATATTTACTTGGTATATGAGACCGTTCCTCTAATTGTTCATTACCATATTTATCAAACCTAAGGGCTTTACTTCTGATGCTTGTTATTATTTAAACATATAATGACAATTATGATAATATTTAGATAATAACAACATTAATGTTATTAATTATTGTATTATGCCGATGGTAGTTTTAGTGTGTATCACATTTAAAAAGTAAATTGGAAGCTCAAATCTTAGGAATTAAAAGAATTCCTTTTTTGTTTTGTCTTTGACAGCTTCAGAAAACTGCATTCATTCTACAGAATATCTGCTACTCCGAAGACCGTAACAAGCTCATTGCGATTAGTACTACTGTTTGACTTGGATTTATTTCATCATCGGAGTCATATTATATACAGGGAAAAGGCACCAGTCTGCATCGCGATACAAGAGCAAAGTGCAGAAATTTCCTTCTTCAGTTATTTTGCTATGAGGTTCTGATAGGGATTTCTTGGTCATTTGTCGGCTTAGGCAGGGGAATCTTAGAAATCTTTTTTTAAATGGTGAGCAGTAAAGAATTTATATCCCTTTGTTTGTGGCGTGGGAAAGACGGAGTCAGCAGTTTTGTTAAGTGCGTGGTGGAGATAATTGAATAAAAACAGTGGAAATTAGATCAAGAAATAAGCGAAGATTTGAGAAGGCAGTTAACGTAGGGAAAATTAAGATAAAAATTACGAAGTTAATTAAGATTTAAATTAAATTAAGAAATATCATAACCCCCAATACACATATATATATATATATAATTTGTATTCGAAAAAGGTAAAAAATGATGAAATGTAGAAAACGGAGAGAGGATTCTTTTAATAGATTAATTAAAATAGAAAGACTTGTATATGAATTCAATTATACTGAGACGATCTTGGTGGGCCATTAATAAGAGCGCCTTTCATGCTCATTATGAAGTCCATGAGGATTTTGAAGGATGGATTCAAGGTTTTTGAATTTGAGATTGAGAATTTTTCCTACCTGCCTTTGATATTTCTTCTCTTGGTTAGAAATGTCATATGTACTTTTGTTCCTTTAAAATTGACTGCATATTGGGAGACTAAAAGAAAATTAGACATCAACAAAACGAAGTCATTCTTGATATCGCTTATCACTACTTCATAATTTTCATTTAAGAAGATCTGGTTAAAGTGGTTTTTCTATTAATTAGTAAAACGCTCTCAAATTATCTATAACAAATAAAATGTTTATTTCTGTCCAAAAATTTATTTAATGAGGCAACATAATTATTTGAATTAAAACCAAAGAGATTTTGAGTATTTTTTTAAACATGTGTCAATGGGAGACATTAAATTTTGCTACGAATTAACAATAAACTAATGAATTTCACTAAAAAATAATATTCTAATCACAGGAGATGCTTATTCTATTTGCACCAATCTATGTACTAGCAACATTAGTCAATCGGTACAGTGTATGTGAAAAAAATGAACGCTTTCAAGTTCCCATATTTAAGAAATGGCATTTGGTCAGAACACCTTTAAAAGAAATAACATCTTGAGATATAATTAATGCTGAAGCAACGCACTAGGATCGAATAAAAAAAAACAAATTTCAACCTATTAGAAAGTGGTATTACATTTTTTTTTTTTTTTTTTACCATGCTACTGTAAATACTTCACAAAATACAAAATTGTTATACTTCAAATGTATATATATTAAATACTTTGTATATGTATAAATGTATGTGTATTGTGTACTAAATATACACAATACATTTACATATACATTTATACATATTGTGTACTAAATGTACACAATATGTATAAATGTACACAATAATATTGTGCACTTTGTGTATTGTGTACTAAATGTATACTTTGTAATGTTTACATATTAAAATATAAGCACGTATAGAAAAATAGTATTTAATAGTTTTTAACTAACTACTAATTAAATTAGTTAACTAACTTAGACATAATTTAAATTAGTCTTAGTCTAACTTAATTTTTAACTTATTAACTAGCTTGTTTTTAGCAGGCAAAATCTATTCTTCGTTGAATGATTAACAGTTATTTTTACATTAGCCAAGAAAAAGCTTTGATGACTTTGTGAATTTTTCTGTAATTCTGTAATATTTTGATACCTTTCTAAAACAACAACAAAATATTAAACTCTTAAATCATTTTGTTCAGTATATATATATATATATATATAAAGATTTTAAAATTGTTTAAAATTATAAAAAACTAATTTATATCTTATATCTTTTTTTTTAAATTTTTAATGTCTTACATTTTATGAGCTCTCTTCTTCCCCAAAATTAGTGAAAGGTTTCACGTATTTTAATAAATATAGCACAAAGAATTTGATACCTGTAGGGTTAAAAATTGACTGAGATATTTCATATTAAAATTTGAGCTACCTTAAGTATAAGAATTTTGATTCTATTTTGAACTATGTCAAATTAAATACAATTGGCACCCTGAAAATGGAAAAAAAATTATATCGTGAAGAACTGGATAAATGGCAATACAGACGACCAGCAAAATTATTACGCGCATGAAAATCGGAATTATTCAAATTGCAATCGTACCCACAGTAATACAAAAACTAAACTACGTTCTTTCTCTTTTCGTACAGAAATCAGACATTTTCTGTTATATTAACACGTATACGAGTAGACTTTCACTAAGTATAATTATTGGGAACTAGCGTCTATATAGTAAGGCAGATCAAGAACTTCTTTAAATTCAACTTTTTACTCTCAAAAATACTACGATATGAATAATTGATATGAAACGTTTTTGGAAATAAAAATTCATGTCTATATCCGATTATTGTAAAATCGAAGATTGAATAACGTTATCATGGTGTACCACTGTAGATCCTAAACTACATAAATCTATTAAAAACTTTAAGCAAGGTGCATTCGCTATTCGAAGAATTAAAACTTCAAATGTCTGTATATTTTAGTGGTAATAATCTTCCTAAGAATTTTTTTTAAATATTCAGAATCATATGTTATTAATATGTTCATCAGAAGTAAGGTTATACTTAATAGAGTAACTTGAATGATGAATTTGGAAAAAAATAATACTGTTATTCCGAACATAAACTACATTCATAAATGTATCCCTTTTTAAATGTACGTAAAGAATGTCTAAAAGATATCTCGATTTTACTTTATTGTAGATTTCTTCGCATGTGAAACCTTTCCTACCTTCAATATCTAACCCCCGGGGGGGGGCACTTCGAAATGAGGATGAGATGCTTCCGGCATGGTGGTTGGATCTCGCCACTCTGGAGGGTATACTAATAGGTGGGGCATCTGACTCCCCCCATCGATGACGGGACGTACTTCCTTCGGAGAGGGTTGTACCGTGGGCGGTGACGGCCCTTAGGACAACCACAGTTCCCGCCAATGTTGCTGTTGCGGCGGTCCGGTCATTCAGTTTTATGGTTTAAATCCGTGTGCCTTCGTGGCGGGTCGTTGAGTTAGATGGTTGACTTATCTTCAATATCTTTATAGTGCACTACCTTTTTTTTTACTTTTAATACCTTACCTTTAGGGAGCAAGCCAAGGCTCATTTTTCTTGACCTTGAAAATATTAAAAACTAACCAGTGGGAGTGGTCTACCCTAAACTTTCTCCCATACACTCGGATAAACTTGGCTTGCCACAGAACACCTGACATGGCATTGGTGTACAATAGTTAAGAAAATATTAACCTTTGGCGTTAATCTAGCATTTTTAGGGGTATCTATAGGGTTGTCCTTGGTGAGATTATGGGGATAGATTTCCGACACGCGTTAATAGTTCCCAAAAATCGAACTTGTGTTTTAGACACGTTTTTCTCAACGGATCGAAGAACGGATGCAATTTTATGTCAAAAATTTGACACGAAACTGCACTTGTAGTGACATAATCCTATACCAAATTTAATATATGTTTAAATCACAACGTTTTTGAGTATAACGTTTACATGTTTCTAAAAGTACAGACCAACACACAGTTAACCCACAAAATTTGTTTGTTTACTCAAAATTTGACTTTTGTTTACACTATAAATGTTATGTGCATCGAGTTTTATACATCGATTCCCCCTTTGTTTTGTAACTATCGTCTTAACTTATATTCGAACAGCCGGACAGATGAATTTCCTCTGAAAAAATGTTACTAAAAATTTGATTTAAATCTGGAACTTTAGTGCAAAGACTGCAAATTTCCAAACTACCAAATTTCAACCACCCAGTAGAAATCATTTTTGAATTATCTTTGTCATAGACAGACTGACAGACATTTTCCAAAAATGTTTTTTTTTTAATTCAGGGAGGTCTAAAACGTAAAGGTTCGCCAAAATCTCAAATTTGAATTTTTTAACGATTACCATATTTTTTCTATACCATATATACAAGGAAGTAAAAAGGATGAACGCAGTAATTACCCTTACAATTCCCTTACAATTACCAGTGAGTTTTTCAGATATTTAGATTGTTTTGCACAATTCACTTCTCAAAGCAAAAAACTCAGTATTTACTAAGTTTCAACATGGGGATAAAGAATATAAAATTTGGGAAAGGCGTGTTTGTTATTTTTTTTTTCCAATCTTCAGTTCAACAAAATTAAGACTGAAAATTTCTGACAGTTATTAAATTGAAAAATAAAATTCCAAAGTTTGAGGAATTCGCTCTACCTGGGGACAGAAACTGGCGTCAAAATTGTGTCCATTAAAGCTAAGATATTTGACAATTCCCTTAGGACCGTTGTAGGTATTTGCAGCGCCTGAAAAAAAAACAGGACAACAGATCAAAGCTCCCTAAAACTCCCCTAAAAGTTTTGTACAGTAACTCCAACACAAAGAATATGACCGCCAATTAGCATTTTTTCCCATGCTTGATGATACTTGTTCTAAAGAACATTTTGTATGAAGACGCTTATTTTCTATCTGTTAATTTTAACTCTTCGCGATTTCCAGTATCCAAACACTTTCTCTTCCAAGAAATGTATATTGCATTCACTCAAATTTATTTTATATTGTTTCACAATAATACATATCGATTTGGAAAGCATTCCACCATAATGATATTTGCCATTATTTGGCAAAGTAATCAATATATTCTAATTCGTTTCACTTCTGTATAACTTCACAATAAAATTTCTGGATCGGAAAATTCCATACAGAAAAAGTGCATTACATATTGGGTTGAATGTATATATAAAGTTCTAGCGGCATCAGTTTGCAAAAGACCTTTTTCTGCTTACATTTCGGGACTCGTTGTTAAACGAACCGAAAAAAAAATTCAAGTTTTACAAAATAAAATACTTTGTATCAGTACTGATGCTCCCTGGATTATCCGGAAGGATATTTTACACAGAGATCTTAAAACTCAAAAGCTCGATGATTTCATAAAAGAACTTTCCAGAATTTTTTTTAATAAATCTCATTAAAATCCTACAATCAAGGTACAAATGAACTATGCCCACTGCAATGAAATATGCGACTTATTTTACTCTACCTCTAAATGAACTTTGCCACTTAAACCACCATTACTTCTTACCAAATTTAAATTGCATCTAAAGAACTGCTACAATTTATACCTTTAACGCTTTTAAACAATATTTTTTCTACTCAATTAACGCCTCAATCGTACATTATTTCTGTTTTTCCTCAACTACTAACTACCTCAAACTGAGTAGAAGTTCCTATGCACTAAGGCTCTCCACACATCTAATTCGAGAAAGATTGACACAAATGATACACATGAGAATCAGCTACAATACTGAATTAAGTTTATATTCAATATATTTTTACATTTTTTTTTATTTCTTACTTCTTTATTCTCTTGATATTGCATAGGCCACATTTTCCTCTATTAGCAATGTATGGAATTCCCCTTTTCCTTGTCACTTGTTTCCCTATCAGGTTTATTGATAAGGCATGTCTTGTCAGTTGACTTTAGTTACAAATAGTTTAATTTCAAATAGCCTGCACATTTTAATGTTTTCATTCATAAAATATTGGGCCTCTTTGGATGGATAAATTTATTCAAAATTTTACATGCCTGTGAATAAATTATTCC
>JAPMOR010067964.1:0-18847 GCA_026543865.1 Argiope aurantia | reverse complement strand
CTCTCCAGGCCAGAGCATTTGATATACAACTACCAAATTTGACACATATATAACATTGAGGATAGGAGCGAGCACCTCAGAATGATTTTTTAGTAAATTTGAATAGAATTTTAATTAATTAAAATTAAGCCGGATTTTGGATTTCTCCGAGATAGTTTGAAAATATTATTGAACAGAAATGAATTCGGCATCGTTTCCTAATTCAAAATTTTTTCTTTTAAATGATATGTGATGATCATGCAGATTTTTACTGAATATTGGCATTTAAAAAAAAATACTTTTTTGTCTATTTTCTACTAGCGATGACATTTCTTCCATTGTTAAAAACTAAAAACGATATTAAAATGTAAAAACGTTAATAATTTTTTTTTCTGCTAAAGAATGAACTTGGGTTTTTATAATGCAAAAATCCATTGATGGTTGTCCTCAATTAAAGGGATTTAGAGTTAAACAAGGGTAGCCAAATGGGTAAGGAAATTCCTATTTTTTACTGAAATATAATATTTTAGTTTGTTTTATGTATATTTTCTGCCATTAAATGAATCACAATTATGGAAAAAAAAAGCGACATGTGTCTAAAAACGCACAGGCTGTCGATTCCAGGCCATATAATTTCTTGGTAAATAATGAGTTAAACAACCTGTTTTTAACACAATGATTCAGTTTAAAAGTTAAAAAAAATTTATAAAAAAGTATTAACAAAAAGATAAGGTTTGTTCATAATTTGACGAAAAATTCATTTGCTTGCAGTCAATCTTTAAATCCAATGAAGCTAAAATTTGTTATATATGTTTTCATTAACTTCAAATATCATCTTGCGAAGAGCATTTAAACTAGATTGTTATTAACAAACAAAGCAATCTCCACTAATACAGACAAGAAACACCAAAGATTATGCTTTCTTCTTAGAATCTACAAGCTCGTTTAGACTAAAATATGTCTAAATTGTATATATTAATCTATCACAAAATTTAATTAAATAGTTTTAACATTTTCTTTATAATATACAGGGTGATTAAAAAAAACTATCATGATATACGTAACTGCCCTATCGTTCACAGAGACGGAATAAAATTTTGGTTCAAGGTAATTTGAGGTCGTGCTCAAGAATCATAAGAAGAATAAGAGCTAAGCTCTAACAATTACGGTTAAAGTGACAAAATTTCAAAATTTTTACATGGCAACACTAACTTTTATTTTACTGGAATTTGTTCCCCATAGCAATGAACAATAAATAGCATTGGAACTGTACTTGTGCAAAAGTACTCACAAGCTCTAGATACACTAAGAAAAAATGAAAAAATAAACAATAACACCAGAGAAACAGTAGAATTTTTTTTATTGTGTTTCACAAATTTTCTATTTAACCTTCTTCAACTACGATGATCTTTGCATACAGCACATGGTGTCTAGAATCAAAGCACTGGCATGCTGAAAGGAATCTGTTGAATAATTTCTGGTCTCTGTTAGCACACTTTAGTTGCTTTCTTTTTAGCCTGTCTAGTGTTTGCTTGATATATATATATATATATATATATATATATATATATACACACTGGTGTGAAAAACTTAAGCAACAGGTATGTTTTTTGCCATAACTTCACGAGAAATCATCTGAGAGACATGAAATTCAGAAATGAGATACAGCATTTTGTTCTGAAAGAATGACGAAAGCATAGTTGTGCCGAAATGAATACAATGCATACAGTATGGAATCAAACAAAAAAAGGCTTTATTGAACTCATAGTATCGTTACACATGATTGTCTGTCAAAGAGGAAGAACAGCAAGCAGATGTTCCTTAGTATGGGATATGACCTCCCCTTACTGCAATGGTTGCTTCACACCGTCTCCCCATACTCAGCACCAGATTGTCCAACAGTTCTTGAGGTAAGAGTGCCCATTCCTCAATCAGCATCTGTTTAAGTTGTCGGGTGTTCCCAGGAAGATGTGATCGTGCCGCAAGGCGTCTCCCCAAAGCATCCCACACATGTTCTATCGGATTTAAATCAGAGGAGCACGCCGGCCAATCCATTCGAGTGATATCTTCACTTTCCAGGAGCTCCTCAACAGCATGAGTCCTGTGTGGCCGTGCATTGACATCCATAAAAACGAAGTCTGATCCAATGGCACATCGGAACAGACGCACATGGGGAAGGATCACCTCCTGACAATAGCGATCTCCAGTTACAGAACCTCTGTCGAAAACGTGGAGCTCAGTTCGCCCGTTCATCATAATGTCTCCCCAGACGACAACTCCAGGACCACCGAAACGGTCTCTTTCCGTGATGTTACTGGGATGAAACTGTGTCCCGACCTCTCTCCAAATCAACTGGCGTTGGGAATCGCTTGTGGCACTAAAACGACTCTCATCTGTAAAGAGGACACGACTCCATTGATGAGATGTCCAGTTTTTGTGCTCCCTGCACCACTCTAAACGGTGCTGGGAGAAACGGGAGAACGGGAAACTGTCAAAGGGATGCAGCGTTCAGGACGGCGGGCGAATAGGCCATCTTTGTGAAGGCGTCTGGACACAGTAAAACGCGACACTTTTCGCCCTGTTGCTGCACACAGTTGCTGAGCAATGGAGCTTGCTGACTGGTTTCGGGTTCTTTTTGCCTGCAGGACGATATGTCGGTCATCCACTGCAGTTGTTTTCCTGGGACGAACCACCAACCTTTCTCACAGCTGTACCTGTGGTTTGGAAGGCTTTCCAAGCGCGCGAAACGACATTTTTGTTGATTCCGAACTCTTCAGTTACACTGGTCACACTACGCCCCTGCTCCAGCTTTCCAATCATTCTTCCACGTGTGAAATCGTCCAGGTGATTTCTGCTAGCCATATTTCACGAATTAACTCACGTGCACTTGCAGCGAATGTCTTTAATTGCGTCTCCGTCCTTCCTTTTATTGTAGTGTTGAGCTGCGCGCGCTTTCCTCACGTGTTTTGCGTACGCTCACGTTGCCTGTGACGTTTTGTTCCTGATATTTGCATACGCATGACCTTTCTCTTGAATTACGTGTTCATTGTACTGATTGCAAGAACTCCTTTTCTGCAATTTCATGGCTATCTGCTTAAAATTTGCATTGTTGCTTAAGTTTTGCACACCAGTGTATATATATATGTGTGTGTGTGTGTGTGTGTGTATTATATGTATACGCATAAAATCGAAAGCGTAGGGTTTCACTGATATTAAAATTTTAATTTTTGACTGTAATACTCTGTTATCTGTCTTTTCGTAAAGTATATGAGAAATTAAAAAAAATATTAAAAAAAATCATTTTGCCAAAAGAGATCCAAAATAATTCCTTCGTGAAAGGAAGAAATATTTTCATATTCACTTCCTAAACAAAAATTTCAAAAATGATTTACTTTACATTTGACTTAGCAAACATGTTTCAGTAAAAGAAGTATTCAATATGTGTTTTCATCATTTTAAATTTTCGCATAACAAAATTTTAATCTATATTTTAAGCATTTTTATAAATTCTCTTTTTTGTTGATTCCTTTCTTAGAAAATGTTTTGGATTATTCTTTGTTCATGCTAAAAGGAGTTTGTTGTTGATACCAAAGCCTTTCAACTACTTTCATTTTTCTCAAACCATAACGAAAAACTCCCCAATCCCATCTTTGTCCCAGATCTCTCTTTTCTGAAATTCTGTATGTGACTAGAATCAATATTAAAATATTAAAACTTCACCCTCACTTTCTTTTACTTGTTTTTTTCTAAATATTCAGGCTTGCATATTTTCACCAAAGCCATTTCGAAATCTTCTTTTTGAATCGCTTCATTCGTATTCGCCTCACCACTTTCATGCAACTTTTGTTTCAGTTTCCATTTGCAGAACAAACTTGGACAAGAATTAATCAGTTTTTCAGCTTGTTCCTCCGAAAACGAGGGATTCCTCTTAAATTTATCAGCTTCAGAGTCTCTCAAAAACAAATACAGCTTGCAGTTTTGCTGTTTCTTTTTAATGCTTTGAGAACGACTGAAATTTAGAATTCATCACTCCTCAGATAAATGAAAAGGGAAATGCTGTCACTTTTGTAAAGAAAATATCGCATTCGAAAGGAAAGGCCCTTTCTAAATCGAAATTTTAGAGTATTTGTGAAAAAAAGAATTATCTTAATATATTTAAGACCATCCTGGGATTTTCTGAAAGCTATGTAAATTACTATATTTCCAATAAATCTAATTAATTCTTCATAAGTTGAAGCTGTTAAATTTAGTCTATGAAAATAAATTTAATATTCTTGTCGATAATTTAATTCAAACTGGTATGATAAATGATATGATATTATGGCACGACAGTGATGAAGTTACACTTAAAAATTTTAATTCAAATCAACCTTTTATTTACCGAATTATTTCGCCATCCATTTTTCAACTTTATTTTGGCACCAGTAGTTAATTTTCCTTGCAGAATAATTCCAGAGAATCCGAGAAAAAATTTTATTCAATCGAAAGATCTCAATTAATTTGGTTAATAATTAAATATTTTTAATTTCTACTTTCAGCTTATTTTACCTACTTGCTATCTGGTTTTCATTCTTCTTGTTCTTTTGAATATCACCAGAAAACCTAGTCATATTATGAAGATATAAACAAGATTTAAATGGTATTTTTAAGAATGTCTGGTCACCAAAGACGGTTAATAAGTAATAAGAAAGTGAAGTTGCAGTCCTGGAAAAGAAAATGCATAATTAGAAGATTGAATATCACGCAATTATATTTTTATTAACTTTATGATATCATAGAAATCCATTAGAAAGATGATATAACATGTCCTATATAGGTACTTTTATTTAAAATCCCCACCATAACATTCCATTAAAAACATTAATATGCTTAATAAAAATGGATTTAATGGGCGCAAAAGAATTAAATGTTATGGGCGCAATGTAACAAGTGTAAAGTTATTCAAAACAATACGGCTTTAATGTCTATCATAATTTCAGGCAAAACTGATATGTAATGGAAATGCCAGCATTCATATTACATTTCTTAATCCTCCTTTTTAGATTCAAAATACACTTTTTTGGTTTGGATGGATGGAGACGAATTTTACCCTTTGAATAAAAAAGGCGGATATTAAAGAAAAATAACAAAAAAGAGATATGCGCAAACATGTAAAAAATGAATCACTCAGAAAGCAAAGCAATAATAAACAAATAGTAAAGAAATAATTATATTTATATAGTATATAGATCTATATCTATATCTGTATTTGTATGGATATCTATACATAGATCTATATTTATATCTATATATATAATTATAATCGGTTTAAAAGGAATTGCTCTCAATGGTGTTTCTCAAAAAAGATTAGTATATGAAAAAATGCTAAATTTTTACCATTTTATAATGAAAATAACTAAGAATTGTCCTTTCGGATAGGAAAACACAAGTTATACGCTTTCATTTATTGAAAAAAAAATATGCATAATTCTTACAATTTTTGATAGAAAATAATAATGTAACTAGAATAAACATCAAAAAATACTTCTTTAAAAATGGATTAACCGTAAGAAAGAGCCATATTTCTATATTCTCATGTTTTTGAAAATAAACCAATCCATAACAAAACACGGGGTCACAAATGAAACATTCCACAAGAATCTAAAGCCTTCTACAGAAAATGTATATTATCTTTATCGGTCGATATTTGTTTCACAGAATATTTCTTTTAATTACTTGTCAATGTTGACTTGTTATTTTACAACTTGTAATGACGTACGACTAATATAATTGGAATTGTACCAAATTACGTCGCAAAGAATAATAAATAAAATAAAAAAATATGTGCTAATGATTCATTTCTTCTGTGCAAAAGAACATTTTTCTTTTGGACATCCTGTAGTTCTTTTTTAAATCTTCCTTTCTTTTGATTAAAGTTTACCGAAAAGGGATCGTCTAATAGAAGTTCGATAAGGGAAAGAATGCAATTTATTTGCCTGTTTGTTTTTAGCCATGGAATTTTTTTTTGTTATCTGAGTTCATTATTAAGTTTTCTTGCTGTTGTATGAACTCTTTCTGACTCTAAATCGTTTTTTATAGATGGCATTTATTTTAATCCGCTTTTTAAAATGATCTGCACTAGAAATACCAGACCTAAAATATTAAATTATAAATATAAAATGTATATGCCTTTTATGCTGTGGTAAGAGGATTCCAAAATATGTTCATACATATCAGATTAAAACAGAGGGACCAATATCAAGAATACTGTGCTTAACAATTTCTGACTAAAAACACCAACTTTAAGGTAGCTTCAAATAGAAAATTGGAAACTCTATTGTTACGAAATTTTCTTTACCGGGGTTCGTTTGGATAGTGGCAGTGATATGGTGTGTGGAACGCTCAATCAGCAGGCAGAAGTAGAATAAAAACAACGACGTTTATTTACACGAAGACACACAGGACAGCACAAAAGCGACAACTATATACAGCACAGAAGACGATTATCTTCACCCGAGACGTGTAGCATACAACAGCACACACAGCAGCATACAACCAGAATCTACTGCAGACAGTAGCGCACAGCTCAGTTCAGCACTAGCTTGCCTCAGTCGCTTCCGGCTCCTCCGTCTTCTACTTTTTCCGACTCTGGCTCGGATTACTGACTTCCGACTCCTCTGTCGTCTTCGGACTACTGGCTTCGTCGTCTCCCCACTCGGACTTTACTCTCTGGCAGTCGCAGCCCCTTTTATAGGTCTCAGGAGGCGGGGCTAGAAGCCTCTCAACCAATCAGGAACGTTCGAGGCGTATCTCGGTTCCTACTGGACGGATCGGGAAAATTCTCGAAGTTTCGGGTATTATTTATTTTGGCGCCAAAGTCGCCAAATTTGTCGCCAAGTCGCCAAATGGTCGCCAAGTTTGTCGCCAAGCTCTGGGACCTCCGACGCGCTAGTCCCATTCAGATGACTGTAAAACTTTCTTTCTATTGATGGAATAAACTATGCTGGGAAGCCGAATTGCAGGTTTGTAACACTATTAATAAAATCTAAACCCCGTATTTTTAATTTCAGTATTGGTCTGGCTTTATATTAGAAGTGAATTATTCGTGAAATTTTAGAAATGGAATATTCTTGAAAACTGAGAAACTTTTACAACCTTAAATCCATAACTCACAACCTTTTCTTGACTCAAAGTTTATGTTTTAGAAATCTGTTTTACATGCTTCTTAAAGTACAGACCAACTGATGTTCAATCCATTGTTGGGTTTGGCTCAAAATTTGATTGGTGTCTGCTCTCTGGATGTTAAATCTGTGTACCAAATTTCATCTATTTAGTTTTCTTCATTCTGAAGTTATCTTACTAACTTCTATTCGAACAACCAGATAGACAGACTTCCCATAAATAAAATTTGCTCAAAATTTCATAGAAATCTACAAATTTGGTGCAAAGACCGTATACTAAATTTCATCCATATAGCTCAAAGCGTTTTGGAGTTATCTTTGCCACAAACAGACAGGTATATTTCCAAAGTGTGTTTTTCATTTCTGGTCTGAGAGGTCTGAAATGTGGATAGTCATCAGAATCTGGAATTTGAATTTTTTGACGATTAAAATATACTTTCTCTATATTTCATAAACCGAGAAAGTAAAAATGGATATTTTGGAAGAATATTCCCAATTTATGTTTTCCTACATTTTTCTCATTTCATCTTTTCTTAAGTAGCATACGTTGTTTCTATCAAGTACGAATCTTATTTTTCATATGAAGTGATGGGAATGTAAAAATACAAGTTCATAAATTTTTTTATTGATTTCAATATATGTTTTGAATTGGCAGGAAATAATCATCATAAAGGAAATAAAAAAATAATAATGACAAACTGTCTGCGTAAAATTAAATTTTGCTTACTTTTAGAAGATCTTTATTGTTTCAGTCAGGGACTTCTGGTTTCATAGCATTTAAGCAAGTCATAGAGACCTACATGAGGATATTCAATGAATATAAAAAAATTGACTTAGTTTTTCACAAGCGATTTAATTTGATATATGAATTTATATTAATACTAGCCGCCTTTGGCGACCAGCCGGTTCGCCAGTATTACCGCTCGCTACAATTTTCAATTAAATATTTTAAGTAACTGTTCTCTTAAAGGATTCTCAAATAAAACATTTTTAATCTTCAAATTTTGATAGTCATACCAAACTTATACTGTTTATGATCGTTTCGTTCAATTTACTATATATATATTTTGCTAATTTGTTGCCATTTTCGGTAAAACTTCAACTTTAATTTAAAATGTAAATGACTAAATTGCAATTTATATTAAGATATTTTTTAATAAAACCAAGCGTGTTATTTTATTTATCATCTTTATTGTTATTAATTAATTATTATTATTATTGAATATGAGTATTGCAAACAGAATCGCTCGGTATTTAAGTCTTATGTGAACTACAAAATATTTTTCATAGTTTATGTAATATCTCAAACAATAATTCAACAAAAATTTCTGAGATTCAGTATAAAATTCAGTTTTTAGTTTTGCTTTCAAAAGGATTGAAATGAAATCAATAATAATATTTTGTTCCTGCTTATAAATATATTTCAAAAATTATGAAGTCTAAATTTAATGCAGTAAGGTATCATATTCTGATAAATATTCTGGACACACCAAATTTTAAATAAATGAATGAATGTTTCTATTTTCCACGATCAACTAAGACTTATTTATGAAGTTTTAAATGTTAAAAATTTAGAAAAACTCACCATTTTCATAATCTTAGGCCAATTAATCTTGAGAAACCTGCGCGCTGATTGGCGTATTTTCTTTGAAGCGATCAATGGAAAATCTAAAATTATCCTTTTTTTATTGAATATTAATATTCAAATCTTCATAAATCAGTCAGTTTAAGTTATTGGAAATTAACTCTTAAAAGTCAGTGATTTAGTTGATTGGAAATTAACTCTATGACCATCATAAAATCTGTGCTTTCTCTTGTGGTGTATGCATTCTCCTTAATATCCGATCGAATAAAACATCACATACAAAAGTACTACATAGAAACAACACATCAAACGTAAACATAACATTTCAATAGTTGCCAAAAACAAAAGGCAGAAAAATCCAATTAATAAGCAGACGATATTTAGAAAAGTACAGATATTTAGATTATTGAAAGATCTAAGCAACTTGCAAATTAGTTGTCATTTAGATTGGACCGTATGATAAATCCATTTCTATGAAACATTTGGTCATTTAATACAAAAATTAAAACTGCAACAATGAAAATGTGTAAAATATAAAGCCATTTTCTAAAGCATTCTCACTGTTAAAATATAGAGAATAGATATTTAGATTTAGATATCAGGATTTAAGAAGTTTAGTAATAATAAAAAAACTAATAATTTATATATTGCTTTAACGTAGTAAAATATGTTATTATATCTTCGGGTAGGAAATTTGTTTGGCTTTGATTTACTACAATAATTGTATTAAAATAATTTGCATTGAAGGCCATTTAGCTTTCCATCTTTGTTTAGATTGAACTTCAAGCTGTTAATTAAACTGGATTGTTGTACTTCATATACACGTCGTTATGATTAAAAGGAATGGGAAAAAATATATGAGAAGCAATATTTTCTAAAGAAAGTTTTTGGACAACTTAATATATGTATTTAGATGAAAAAAATATAAATTTAAACGAATAATTGCTTTATCATAACGAATAACTTTTATACTGCAAGTTACAGTAACATTTCCCAGTATTAAGGGCTAAAAAGTAATTTACAACCCAGAAATGCGTTTGTTTAATTTAAATTTTGGTTTCATCTTTCGAATTCTTTTCTATCTTTCCCACTCCAATTTTAGAAATTAGAGAGGGAAATGACAAAGGTGTATACAATTTATTCGCCTTTTGTATCCAGAAAATAGAAACTTACTTTCGGTTGGCAACAGGAGTTTAAAAAAATATTCAATTATGAATATTGACAGTCTAAATTGTGTACTACAAACCAGCGTACAAAAAAAGTTCAGAACCTAACGAAGAAATCCTTTTTTAATTACATGCATTCGCTGTTTCTGTTGTTTCTACAAAATCATTTTCTGTAGCTTTCATTTTGAACAGTTAATGTGATTCTGGAAGAAACAAAAAAAGAGTACATCTATACGATAGCCTCTTGAATTATTTTACACTTTGAAAAAAATAAATAAATAAAGAAAGAAAGAATCTTCGCTATAGAAAAATAAAAGTCCTTTAAACCGGACAAAATGAACAAATAAATAATAAAAATACTACAACTCAAGCGACGTATTAGGAACTAGATTTATTTTGTGAAACAGAGAAAGAATGAGAAAAGGGTAATGTTCCGTTCTCTCTCTCTTTTTTTCTTTTGTTTTCGGATGAATTTAGACTTTGATGCTGAAGAATTCTTTTTGAACAAGAAGAAAGCACTCTCGCAAGAAAAAAGAAATTTTTAGAGCCATTTTACTTTGAATAATGTGCTGCGAAGTTGTGCACAAACAATCGCTGTTTGATGATTTGACTTCGTTGAAAGTGAAATGAGAAAAAGGGTGGAATGTTAAGAAAAATTATACTTTTGATGCCTGGGGCATCAAAGCGTCAAACTTGAAGAGAAAAGAGTGCAGCTTTAAAAACGAAAACTGATCTCAGAATTTGAGGCACTGTTCGAGAATAAGCAGTTGATATCTTAGGCAGTTTTAATTATTTTTTGAGAAATAAAAGAAATGACCGTTTGTTGTAAAATAAAATTTTTGGAATGAAGAGTTTAATATTTTTTGCAATGGCTACTTTACAAGCTTAGATATTATCCAGATACATTCTCCAGATATCTTCAACAAATGGGGTTTTGACTAAGATTATAAGTCAAAACATCAAAAAAAAATCACCCAAACATATTTCCCTAGTGTGGTGGTATGTGGATTATTATGATCTGTGCAGGAAGCAACAGGACGAATGTTGTAGGAAACATTTCTTTAATAATCACATTCACACACTAAACAATTACAAACACAAAGACAAGACATTTACGCGCGCGCTTCACAGTTCAGCTTCACATCTCCTTCTCATTACAATCGCAATGCATTATGGGATTACATATGGGATGGCTTAATCAGGTATCGCCATCTAGTATCCAAAAGAGAAGATGAGTGTAATGCAACTGCTACACTAGTGATATATTGTATTTTACCATGCGACTAATTTTAACAGATTTTACTTGTTGACAAGTCTTAGAAAATGACTCAATTTAGAAACAACCTTCTAAAATAAGACTAACTCTCATCATATGTTTGGCGCAGTTTAATCATAAATGGATCTTACGTCAATAAACTTCATCACATTAAACAAAACTCTTGTAATATATAAGAATAAAGAGATATTATCTGTAGAAGTTAAGAACATTCTTCTTAAAGCAATACATACAAGCAAATAAATGCAGATATCAAAAATATTTAAAAAAATTTAGTCGAAAGAGGAGAAATAGTTAATTGTAAACTCTCCCAAAAGATTTGGATACCATAATCAAGGAAATTAACTCTAACTGTAAATTACTGGGAACCAGGCCTATAAATCAACTAAGAAAAAAATCAACCATAAATCAACTAAACTATGATAATATTTATGGAAATACTACTTAAGCAAGGTAATTTATCATCTGAAGAAGCCAAAGATTTTTACAAATTGAAAAGTAAAATAAAATAGTAAATAGTTACTATTGGGTATTGAAGATTTCTCCAAAAAACATGTCATACTTTGATCAAACAAAAAGATTTTTCCATAAATGAATGCGTCTACTTTTGAGAAAACTTATACTTCCTATTAAATGTTATAAAAGTAATAGATTCGGGTATATTAACTTGAATTATACAAATATAGAAATTGCTGCCAATAAAGTTGGGAAAATCACAACAACATAGAATGCAAAAATGTAATTTCTTGCATTAATTATTTAGAAGCGAATGCAAAATTCAATCTTAATCCTAACAGAAAATTATGTAGCGTATGTTAAAGTTAGACTTACATTAAAAGTCTATTTTTTTGCAATTATTCGCCAATGCCCTGCACGATTTCGAGGCATTACCCTAAGTCCTCGATTTTATGCAGGGCAAAAGGATCTGACTTTCATTGCATAGTATGCAAGAAAGTTTAGGAGAGATTATTATAGCTGGGTGTTTTTCCTACAAGAAGAATAATGAATAAGAAAATTAAATTGGCTTATAATATATGAACTTGAATTCGTGGTTCTTCCAATTTGTTAGTTGATGAAGAAACAGTCCTTTAAAAGTCTAAAATATTTATTCCAGAAAATTCAGGACTTTTCAAGAACCAAATATTACAATTTCGCATTTGAGTACGGAGAATTCAGTAGTAACTAATAGCAGAATAACAAATTTCAAAAAGTCTCAGACGATCAGATGACAAGCGAAAATGCTCTCACTAACTTCGACTTCGACTTCGATGGTAGGCTCCACTAACCTTATGACACGTCCTATTTATACCCTGCCTTGGCGAGATATGACATAATCATTATTCCACCGATTTCCATACAAATCCCCAAATTCCAAAATATTAGTTCTAGAGCTTCACTTTTTGAATTTTCCAGATCTTATGGAATATCACCAAGATTGTCAAAAATCCAGCCAAATCAGCCAAATTGGTCGCCAAGCGTCAACTCTGTAAACGGAGAACCGATCTTTCGCTGGCAGGCACTAATCCATAAATCTGATACGTCCGAAACATTTACACAGAAATATAATAAAAATACAAAATATTTACAAATTTGAAACGATATGAACTTGAATTGCACTATGAGCTAGAGTGTCATAACTTCTTTCATGCACAAGATTTAACAACTTGTAACTTTGCAGCATTAATTGAAAAAGATGTTTTCATTCTTAGCGGATTGTTATGAGGGAGGATAGAACCTGCGACCTTGTGGTTCGTAGCCGAGTAACAAGACCACAAGACAAAAGCAATTGCCCGCATTTAGTAGCTGTTATCTGGCTTATAAGCTTTTCTACACAGAACTCTCCCTCCGGTGAATCGGAGGTCAGACGATCGATATGGCTGTGGAGTCTAATGCGCCTGCACCCATTTGAGCATTTGAGTAGCGGCGAGCGTGTGTGAGTGGTTGCTTTTGCGTCAAGTGAGTCTGACGCCTTTGGGTTGTTGTGGGTAGATGGCGCCACAACAGCTGTACGAAGGTTCATCGTCCGAGGTGACCAATGTAGCGGATTGTTATGAGCGAGGATAGAACATGGGACCTTGTGTTTAGCAGCCGAGTAACAAGACAAAAGCAGTTGTCCGTTTTTGTAGCTGTTATCTGGCCTATAAGCGTTTCGCCACACATTCATATTGCTCTTTCATAAAATTCAGGGATTTAAAAAAAATGTAATATGAAGAATATTGTTTCACAAATGCTTCAAAATATTGAATTTAAAATATTTATTTGATTTTGAGTAAAAGACAAGGGAAGGAATATTTAAGGAAAATGGGATATGTTATTGACAAATGGATCAGTTTCGTCCTTTTCTTTTTTTCATTCTTTAGAGGACTAATGAATTTTTAATTTCAATCGCTTCCTATGCATCTTAAAGGATAGCAAAAATTCACGTTTTTGTCTGCCTTTGAAAGACACGAATAATAAATAAAAGAGGGATTCATCGTTTTTAAAAGAACAAGCTGAAAAACTCGTCGTCTCGCGTCCCAGTTTGTTCTGCAAATGGGACCTGAAACAAAAGTTGCACAAAAGCAGTGAAGCGAATACAAATGAAGAAGTTTCGGAATGAAGACTTCGAAATGGTTTTGGTGGAAATGTGCGAAGTTCAGTTTTTAAAAGAGGCATCCATAAAAGAGACAGAACGAAATTTTGTTACTTTAATATAGATTCCAGTCACATACGAGTTTTTAGAAAAGAAAGAGATATTTTGAACAGAGGTGGCATTGTGAAAGTTTGCATTAAGTTTTGAGAAAAATGCAAGAATATAAAATATCCATGATGCCTTGGTCGGGAGAAACAAATTCTTAACGGCATAAAAACAGAATAATAATAATAATAATATAAAAAGCCCCACAAAAATTTATAAAAAAAATGTGTAAAATATAAGTATAGATTAAAATTTTATTATGTAAAAGTTTACTGGGAACGTCTACAGCTGAAACAAACAAATCAGAAAATTAAATTCAAAATATATTATCTTTAGATATTTTTTTTATGAAATAAACACAAAGAAAATATTCCATGTCTCTCCCTCCTTTGCTTAGAATACAGCATTAATTTTGGGCTCTTAAAATACTCTGCATAATTTTTAATTTATAAATATACAAAGTATACAAAGAGAGGTCATTGTAAACATCAAAAGATTTTATCTGAATTTAGTAGTGAAATTTTATGCTTTAGAAGTCTTAAACGGATTTGTAAAACTTTTTCCTTCCTGTCGATTTCTAAACCTGATGATAAAACCATACCCAAAATTTATTGATATAAGTTATAGCGTTTTAGGTTTATTATGTACATGTCGGGATTGGTTTTTCTTCCTAACTCCAGATGGCAGCGCATTCGTGTTGTCTTGAAAGTTATGCAGAAAAGATTTCTGATTTTGCTTGGCAGTCAGAAAGGAGACGTTCACCAGGAGTGTGAGCGATAAGTAGCTCTCGAGGAAAAGCAAAGAAAATTTATTTTAACGATCACGTGGAAACCCAGCAAGTTTCTCGTGAAATTAGTAGTTCATGAAGCGAATAATTTTTATTTTCTTTAAGAAATATTCGTAACCGTGAGATGGAATTGCTTATCGGAAACTGTATAAAAATAAGGAGTGGCTCGATGTGAATAAATGGATGGCTTGTCAAGAAAACTGTTTCCGAATTTTTCTCGCGTAGTATCTTGTATCTTTTTTTTTTCAAAAAGGAGCACAGGGTACATGCTCACAAACAGTGCAGAAATACTTCGTTAGGGATATGTCCCTTATATTCGAAATTACGCATGCATAAAAACAGCAGACTTTCCCTATATAGATATCATCCAATAACTAACCATATTTGACTACCAGTTTGTTCACCCATATTTTTGACTTTTTAGACTGTTTTTGACTGTTTAGATTTTTTATGGAATGAATCTTTTTTTTTCTTCAAAAATTATTTCACCTTGATATTTGATTCTTCTGAAAAACAGGAATTCAATTGAATTAACTTACTGCAGATTAAAAAGGGCATGCCTTATGAAATAAAAACGGAAGTGAAAATCCGTTGACGTGAAATGACTGGCGAAAACCTCGATTAAATGACTCGATGGATGGGTTTGAATTCTATCGTAGCATTTAAAAGCATTGTTACACATAGTATATCAAATTGAATTAAAAATATTATTAAAATTAAGAGAAAAATTCTACAGAAATACATATAAATAAAAAAAATAATTTTTTGAGTATTAAGATAATACAAAGATTATTTTTATAAAATATTGTTTCGGAAGATATGAACATCAATTTCTGCAGGCAAGTAATAACTCTTAGCCATCTGGCGACAGTTAGGTCTATTTTTGCGCACGATTAAATTTTTTAATTGTAGCAGATTTTCTGATTTCTTTTATATCTTTTTCTTTCTGACTGAATGTGCTTTTTGGCGACACGACGAATAATTTCCAGAAAATTTCTATTTACTATTTTACAGGCTCCATGAATTAACTACGCGAAGCATTAAATTCCCTGCAGCTGTAAAAACAGTCTGAAATTTGTACGATGACTTGTTTGCATCAGACTGTCGCCATTAAAACTAAGTGCCTTTTCTATGTCATCTTTGTCATCGTTTTATATATTTATAAACAAACATAACACAACTATTTTGTATAATGAATCTTTCTACTTTTCATTTGTCTGTTTCGTTGTAATTCTAACTTATAGTGTTCCGGCAACAAATTGTTGATCGTTACAGTTGATGGTTCTGTTAACAAGCAAAATCCGTATACGGGAAATATATGAACAAAATTAAAAAGCGCAACAAACTACATGAATGAAATTCGAATACCGACTATTCGGGTAGGGTTTTACTACCACACATGTCAATCTGTAAATATATAGATATTACTAGATAAATATTACATGCAATCCATCATTGAGAAGCTGGGGAAGTTGCAGAATCGATTTAGAAGATTGACTGCTTTTTTACGGCACAAGGACCAATACTCCTCAAGCTATATCAAACGCACGTTAATTAAAAACAAAAAATCTGTAAAGAAACTTTAAAATATTAAAGTGTAGCGTATATTATTATATATGCTGTTCTTTTATTTAAATAAAAGAACAGCATATAAAAATCAAAAGTCAATAAAAGGACCTAATGTAGGGAGAAATAAAATAAAACGCATGAAGTCATTGTTACAAACGAATAAGAAAAATATTGATACGGTAAGATTCACTTACCAACCCTCTCATATTAGGGAAATTAATCCCAAAATATTTTATTTTTAGCATTGGTATTTAGGGCAATTACTTAAAATATGTCAGAGAGAGAAGATTGTATTGCATTTTGAGCATGTTGGAGGTGGATCCCATTGATGGTATGAAATATGTATGATCAATGCGAAATCTTCTTGGCATGATACTTACTCGATCGACGGTTGGAACAGTTGTTTTAAATCCAATCATGGATGGTTGGAAGGTTATTTAATTATGAATACCATATATCTACGTTGCCATTTAAGGAGTGAATTTTGCTTTAGAGAATTATCTTTATCCCGGAAAGGAACAATTGCTTCAACATTAGAGCTAGCTGTATTTGCTGCAGCATCAGATTGGTCATTTCCAAGGATACTAGAGTGCCTTAAAATACAACAGAATAAAATGCCAAAATTACTGTTTAATAATTTGAAATATAAATTTATTTTGCGAAGAATCAAAGAGTAACTGTATTTCTATATATTCAAAGTTGATTCAATCGAATTTTTTGGAATCTGTAGAAATTATACACTTTTTTCTTCGATAAAAGTATTATTGCTTTTCAAATACTATATTTCGCACAAATTTCAAAAATAAGAAATGTTTGTATAGTTTCCTAGAAATGTCAATGTGATTAAAAACAATACATGAATCAACGTGGTTGACAAGTTTGGAGCAATCAGTAAAAGCAGTATTGTAGCACCTCTTTTTCCCCTTGAGCAGAGAGCGTCCCCTTGTGGCGTTTTCCAGAAGATAAGTAATTGAACTCGAGACCTGCATCCTGAGGTCGACTTTTTCCCTATGCGCAACTTTTGCACTAACGCCGAATGCGTTTGGTTTGAATTGTGGAATCCCTTCACTATACTGTTCGTTTACCTAATTTTCTATGCATGTGTAGTAATAAGGGTTTGTGATTAAATCTCGGTGTGTGTAGATTAAAAATAGTGTATTTAAAACCGGGCAGTTCCTTAGAAAACCACAACACACCACAATAGTATCGCATATTTTAAATTTTGTTCGATGTTGTTCTTCGATATCTTACGAACGTGTCTTAAAATGTAAATGTGCTGGAATGTCGAGGACAGAAATTTCAGCTATTTTATATATAAGATTCATTTTAAAAAAATATTACAAAGCCTTTTGTAAATAAAATAATTGATTATACCTACGTATACATATTATCTTACGTTTAATTACGAATTCACAGTAAAATGTTAGTATTATTATTATTGACACTGAAAAATATCTTAATTAAATAACTCATATTTTCGTACATAAAAGAATATGACATTTTCTCATTCCACTGAAAAGAATTTTCTTTTAGAAGAAATGTTATTAAATTTTGTGTCGTATTCGAATCCAAGAACTGTTGCAGCACAGATGTAATATAAAATTTCCTGTTTACGCCTTTAACGCAGATTTATTTCTGCAATTTATTATTTTATTTTTCGCACTTCCTATTTTTGCGAATATTTCGCCTCATGCGAGTAATTGTTGTCTGGCGACTTATGTTTCAAAATAAATTCTTTCTGTTATGAATATCATAAATCACGAAAAGGACAATGCAATGTTTTCATTCCTTTATGGCATTCTTTGAAATCTTATTATTTTAATTTACAAAAGTAAATTCATCCTTATAATAGCGTTTAATAGAATCCAGAACTTTATATAGAAAATAAAAATATTTTGCATTATTTTTAAAAGATAGTTTGGTAGATAATAAATATTTAGTATTTTCAAAATGCTGAGTTTATGTGGCATTTCCTGTCTCGGAAAGTTTGTAACAATACCAAAATTCTGAGGTATCAAAAATAGATTTAACCTTTTTTTAAAAAAGCTTTTATTAGCTCATTAAAAATTAGTTTGTAATTCAGAATTTTGACGTCAACATATGATTACAAAAGTATGAGACTGAAAATTTCTAAATTTCTAAAACAATCGAGATTTTAATTACGTTTTAAATGCTTAATGAATATTCAGAAATTCTTTTTGTTACATTATTCATTTTAACTGGATTTTTATGGAATATTTTATACAGTCAGTACTTTCAGTTTTTAAGTTCCTATTTTTTAATTAATTTTTAAAATTTTTAAGTAATTTAATAAGATTTATTTAAAAAAAACTTTTCCCATAGCTTTTTAATCTTTAATATATTTCAAAATTCCAAGTTATAAATCTTGTACATGAAGTCATTTTTTTTTTGAAATTCAGTAGCAGATGGGTAAATGATGGTAAAATGATTTAACTACTCACTGATAGTTATTGGCTGATACTTGAAGAATAAAAAAACATAAGGAAAAATTCAGGTGCGCTGTATCATTATGAGTATCATATCAGATGGACTGCTTTATTTCAAACAATTTCTGGCAAAAGACGCAACTAGTGACCATCTTTTCCACTCTGAAATCCAAATGAAAACTCCCTCCTTGAGACATCAGA
>JAPMOR010067951.1:0-10609 GCA_026543865.1 Argiope aurantia | reverse complement strand
TGTAACCATGCATAATAAAACAAAAATCAACAAAGATTCACTTTGTTTTTTACCGTTGGTGTTAAATTTGAAAAGCAACATTTTCACACATAAAAAGAAATACCAAACGCGCTTGTAATAACTATAGGAAATAATGGTACTTGTTTATTTTCATGTCACCAGCGATAACTTGCCAAAAAATTCCAACTCGGCCTTGGCCATTTGGCTTAATCTGAAAATTGCCAGCAAATCCATTATCTCGGCTTTCTTAGTGTAATCGGAAAATCGCCAAGTAAACCCGGGGGAATGTAAAAATAAACAAGTATCCAAATAAGTAAAGGTATGCATCAAATTTTCTTGACAAAGATCAATGAATACAAGCTTATGATCTTATTTGTTTGCTTGAATGAGGGGGATTTAGGGATTTTTAGCTACAAAGACTGTCATCCCAGTATGATCTTGCCAGTTTGCGAAGTTTAACGCTTTTCATTGGTGATATTATAAAATGATTTTTCATTTACGCCATTTTTAATTATTTCAAAGATTGCTCATGGAAGATCCGAGAATTAACTGTGAATTAATTACTTCCTTCGGATGGACATATTGATTAGAATAATCTGATGAAATTCTGATGAAAGTTTCATAATTCTCAGTTTTCTTTATCGAAGAATGGAACATTTTTGTTTAAAAAAATAATGTCCCGCGATTATTTTACTAAATATAACTAATAAGATTGGGGATAATATACAAATTTATTCCTACTCTTTTCAATAGCAAAATTTATTGATTTGAAGAATTTTAATTTTTTTTTTACTCTACTTAAACCATCTTTCGAACTGAAAGTACATGCTTATTTCTAGCGGTTTATAAATAAATACAGAAATAAAATATTGGGCCAAATTTAAAGTCGACATTCTGCATTGCATTAATATTTAAGTTCCAGTTTTTAAACATTGCTATTTCTTCTTTTGTTAGGAAATATTTATTATTTAAACAATGTATATGGAATCGCACTGCATTTATTCTGTTTATAATAAGCAATCAAACATCGTTTTGATTGTTTAATAGCCGTCTTTGGCAACCAGTTGGCTGATTAATAATTGTTAAAAATTTCAAACAAAATTTTTCTGCATCTTATTCTTAATAGTTCCATCAGTAAATTTCATTTATATTTCAAATTTGAAAGATATACAGCTCATACTATTTCAGAAGTCTTTATAACTGTCGTTGCGCAAACATTTTTCTTTGATGTAAAGCATTTTTATTTTTATAATCAATATCCCCAGAGGACCAGCTGGTCGCCAAAGGCAACAAGTACTTTATAAAATTTAAAATTCTAGGTTCAAATGTCAATGTTATACAACGTAATGGAATTTTACATCAGACCTATAATTAATCGATGAAAATTATTCAAATATCCATCAAAATACATTCCTAAACAAGCAATTCATTCATCTTTCAAGAGAAAAAAAAAATGTTCATTCTTTTTTCTTGAAAGTTCCAGTTGCGCCAACCACATATAGAAACCAAATCTAAAAAAAGCCATTTTATTGCATTTTTACAAGCAATTACATAAAATCCATCTACACGACATCATAAGTTTATGTTTCTGCGAGCTTGATAAACGATTTCGTAGCATCTTGTAATCACGTGGTCATTTCATGAAGTTACTGCTTTGAATATCGTCTTTCCGCTCGCCTTGAATCTTCGTCCACAGGCGGTTTGAAAAATGAATCGGAGAAAAAATTTCTTCAATATGATATTGAATATTGCTCTTTATATCAACATTAATTCACATTTCTTACTTACAAAATATAATAATGCTTGTAGGTCTGAATACTCTTTATAAATTGTACGATGCAAAGTGCAGAAATCCTTCAAAACTTTTGGACTTAGAACTGATAAATTTGGTCATTTCATTATTACATTTTTACTATCTCGTATACGTAGTGAAAATATATCGTAATCGTCAAAAAATTCGAACTCGAGATTTTGAAAAGTTTTCTAGAACTTCATGAGTTCGGAAAACACATTTATGAAAACTGTCTGTCCGTGACAAATATAATTCAAAAACGCTTTGAGATAGACAAATGAAATTTTGTATACAGTCTTTACACCAAATTTGTAGATTTCTATCAAATTTTGTGCAAACTATTCAAAGGAAGTCTGTCTGACTGTTTGAATACAAGTTAACACGATAACTACAAAACGAAGAGAGCTAGATGGATAAAATTTGGTAAAAAAGATTACCATCTATAGTCTATACATCTATCGAATTTTGAGTCAAATCCAAAAAGGGGTTCATTGTTTGTCTGTCTGTCTGTACTTTCAGAAATATGTAAACGTGATAACTCAAAAATGCAAAAACTTATATACGTCAAATTTGGTACATAATCGTGTGATTACAAGTATAGTTTTCGTGTCAAATTCTGGTTTCAGGCGGTTGGAGAAACGCGTCTGAAACAAATTCAATTTTTGGATGCTATTAATTGTATGCCAAGGATTAATTGCCAATATACTCGCCAAGGATCACACGATTGATTCAGTAAAAGGGTTATTTCGTAGCTATTGAACGTCAATGCTATGCAAGGTGTTTTCTGTGATAACCTTTTTTATTAGGGAGTATGCGTTAAACTTTTGGGGAAACCACTCCAGCTGTTTAGTTGAAGAGTTATTAAATTTTTGCAGTTTTTGCAGCAACTTTTTTTTTACAAAAAATTGACGGACATTTTTTGGATAACTCAGGAATAAACTATCGCTCAAAAATATTTATTAGATCACTTAAAATAAAATAAAAAGTTTTTTCAGTAAAACTAGTTTTTTTTGTCCGAGATTTTAAATTAAAAATTTTTTAAATGCTTCAACTCTGCAAAATAGACTTATCTTAGGAAGTTAAATGAGATGTATAAAGGTGACGCTTCTATTCCCAGACTGAATTAAGATGGAATGATAAAACATATTATGAACCGGACTTCATTTTTTAACACAATGACAATGGAATTTCGTAGTTTTCATTGAGAAATAATTTTTTAAAATCAATAATCAGAAAAATACTATAGCTTATAATTCTGCTTGCGAATCAAGTCTAGTGTTGTTGGTTCCAATAAAACAATCAGAATAGCGCTTATAGCATGAAACAGCGTGCACGTAAAATATACTTTTTTTTAATATTGAAATCGATGTTTGATATCATCAAAAATTGTTGCTAATTATTGTTTTAATGTAATATCAATCATATATTCGATTTTGTTTAATATTACGTTAAAAGTCTTCCTTTCTTTATTTTTTTATTTTTTTGCATGTGAAATATCGAGAAAATATCGTTGCCATCAAAAAATTCGAAATCGAGATTTTCAAGAACCCTACACGCTTCAGATCTATCACGAGTTCAAAAAAAAGTATCTTTGGAATTATGCGTGTCTACTTGCCTATATGTCTATCCATAAAAATGATAAACAAAACAAAAAAAATTTGAGCTAGACAAATGAAGTTTGGTATGTGCCCTCTACTCTAAATTTCAAGATTTCTGTGAAATTTTGAACGAATTCCATTCAGTAGAGTCTGTCTGCATCGCTGTGATAACAACAAAATATTAAAAATAAGATAAATAAATCTCCAAATTTTATTTATTTTATTAATAATTTTTATCAATATTATTAGATAATACCGATTAACAATTTTGTATTACCTATCTAAAAATAAAAGTTTAAAATTTAAAAAGTCGATTCGTATTAAATTTTGAATCAATTTTTTCTGAGGGTTGACCATCTATCGGTCTATACTTTTGCATGCATGTAAATGTGTGTAATTTTGTGATTACATTTATTGCTTAATTTTGTTTTTATTCGGTGGGTAAAAAAAGAGTGCCAAAATAATTCGTGTGATAGATTCAGTAAAAATATTAGGTACACTTTAAGGATCTATATTTCGTAATTGTTTTCCATCAAAGCCACCCAAGAGGTACCACCAGGGTGCAAGAAGCCATTTGGGGCCCTAATTTTTTTGTAAAAAAAAAAATATTATTAATGCATGTTTATTGAATGCGTGATTTTGTTTTTGCTAATGGATCAGAAAAATTACAATTTTTTGCAGTTCTTTTTCTATGCTTAGTATAGCAAATGTATGAACACATGTTTGACAGAAGATAATTTTTTATTAATTTTAATTTGCTGAAAGAGTGCTCAGCACTTGCTATAGCAACTGAAACGTAAAGAAATGTTTCAACAGTTAACAGATTTAGAAATAACTCATTATAATTATTATTTAATATGCATTGCAATATATCTTGTGCGTTATTTACATCTCTTTCATTCAAAATCAATTCCCGTAGAAAGCAAATTTCCTGTATTAGGTTTACATCTACATCTTTGTTATAAAACTTTACAAAGTGTTTGGAACATTTCTCTAATTTATGTTTTTAGAAAGTTTTTATATCGGTGATTAATTTGAAATCAGAAATAATATTTGGTATACTTTTACATCTATCTTCTATTTGTACAATTACAGTGTTAAAAAATAACACCTAAATTCCTATACCAGGAGTTTTATAACTTCGTCTTCTGCTAATTCGAAATATAATCTTTTCCTTTTTCGAATTCGTTTTACAGGAAAACATTCTGAAAAGTTCAAATTACGTGCTAGCACTTTTGCTTTGCCTAAAAATATGTTCAATTTTGTTCTTAAATTTTGCATTTCAGTTTTAATTTTATTGAATAAATTGAAAGCCAAGTCGAGAATAATTGTTTTTGCTTGAAATAGTTCATTGATAGTGTTAATTTTGGATAATATTACAAATCATAATATTAAACGTAAAATAAATGGCATTTTTTGTATTGCATCTAATAAACTTTTAGCTTCGGATACAACTGTATTATCGTTACTTACATAAAAAAATTCTTCTAAGGCATTACAAGTTACTTCAAACTGTCTATACACTGTTTTAACCGAATCTATTTTGGCTTTCCAACGAGTAACTGTTTAAGAGTAATGTTTAAATATTTTTGTAGATTTTTCTATCTTTTATTTCCTTTTATTCCTTTATATTTATTTCCCTTTCATGTTGCTACCGTTATCGTATGCTTGCCCTCTACAATTCATAACATCTCAATCAAGCTCGTTTAATATTGTCACGTAGAACTATAGTATAGAACTCAATAACACACAAGAGGTAGAGCTAAACCAATTTATTAACTGAACTCAGAACTGAGAATACAGTAACTGACAAATCTTATGCTTTTATTCAAGCAGAGAAAGTTCCAGAATACTCTTCTGGAGACAGTAAGAAAAGTCCAGAACACTTGTCTGGTAAACTAAAGAAATGTCCAGTATCTTCTGGAACATGAAATAAAGGAAAACATAAAATCAAGGAATTAAGTATTTACATATACTATTAATCGCATTGTCTCTAGCGGGATTCGAACCCAGGTCTCTTAATCATGAGACTAGTGCCATGACCATACTGAGATGGAGATTTAACTGTCTTTCTTCATTTCGGCATTGCTCCCTCCGTAGAAGAACAGCGTCTCGATGTTATGACATTTCATTGTGTGGCTCTAGCTCTCGATTGAGTCACAGGGTCAGTATAAGTTGTCGTGTCTTCACGGTGAGTAGTCTCTTGAGAAATGTCTCTTTCCGGAACCTCCATTATTTTATAAGAATGTTGGTCGTCTTGTTCTTCTGGGTCATGGTATGGCTTCATGCGTAAAACGTGGACAACTTCCTTCGGTTTCCGCCTTCTAGAATTAGGATCGAAATCGTCTACTTCATAAGTGACGTCGGACAACCACCTCAAAAGTTGATAAGGACCGAAGTACCTCTTGAGAAGCTTCTCAGAAACACCACTGATACGTCGTATTCTTGGAATCGCAGCGCCCATCTAGCGAGTCTTCCAGAGGGATATTTCAGTCCTGTCAGCCAACACAGGGAATGATGGTCCGTGACGATCTCGAAAGCCTTTCCAAAGAGATATGACCTCAACTTAGTTACAGCCCATATGGCCGCAAGACTTTCTCTTTCAGTTGTGGAATAGTTTTTCTCAGCCTTCGTCAGAGTCCGCGAGGCCTAAGCTATTATTTTTTCCTTCTCATCTTAGATTCGGACTAAAACTGCGCCAATTCCGTATCCACTCGGGTCGGTGTGAAGTTCCGTTGGTGCAGTTTCGTCATAAAGGCCTAAGACAGAATCGGAGGCAAGATCTTTCTTCAAGGTATTAAAAGCTTCCACTTGTTCAGGTTCCCAACAGAATTTTGTGTCCCCTTTCAGTAACAACTGTAGAGGTTCGGCTTTATGGCAAAAGTCCTTGATAAATCGGCGATAGTAAGAGCAAAGTCCCAGAAAGCTTCTGATGTCATGGATATTCCTAGGCACGGGAAAGTCACTCACGGCCTTTATTTTTTCTGGGTCCGGTCGTACGCCATCACTGGATACTAGGTGTCCTAAGATCTTAATCTCTTTTGCTCCAAAGCGACATTTTTTTTGATTAAGGATAAGGCCGGCGTTCTGTATAAACTGAACGACGGTATTCAACCTCTGAAGATGTTCATCGAATGTTTCTGAGAACACCACAATGTCATCTAAATAGCAAAAGCACATTGTCCATTTTAAATGTCGTAGAAGATTATCCATCATCCTTTCAAAAGTTGCAGGAGCATTGCATAAGCCAAATGGCATCACTTTAAACTAGAATAATCCCTCAGGTGTAATAAAAGCCGTTTTCTCACGATAGGCTTCATCGACTTCTATTTGCCAGTAACCGGAGTAGAGATCCATAGACGAAAAATATTTTGCCCCCTTCAGGCAATCCAAGGTGTCATCAATACGTGGCAATGGATACAAGTCTTTCTTGGAAATTTTGTTGAGTCGGCGATAATCAACACAAAAACGCCAGCTTCCATCTTTTTTCCTGACCAAAACGACTGGAGACGACCATGGACTTTCTGATGATTGAATGAGGTTTTTCTCTAAAATTTTGTTTCCCTCCTCACTGATAATGCGGCGTTCGGATGGGGACACTCTGTAAGCTTTCTGACTAATAGGTAAGTGATCGCCTGTGTTTATTCGGTGTTTAATATTGAGTTGGTTTCCATTCTTGAAAGTCCTTTCTTAATCGAAAATCTCTGAAAACCTCTGGAGTAGATGAAACATTCTTTTTGTTCGATCCTCAAATCCGGAGTTATCATCGTGGTATAATCGATGACACCCAACTTTGCCTTTGAAGTGGTCGTGGAATAAGGCGATCCCTCATCTATGGTATTTATGCAGTCTTCGGGTAAAGGTTCGGCATACCCGACGCACATGCCTTTAGGGATGATCTGAGGTTCTCCTTGTCCGTTGGCAACCCATAGTTCGGCTTTTCCATTAAGGAGCGAAACTATAGTAGACGGAATAGCAACTTCCTTGTTCAAGAGGAGCATCCTATTTCCCTCTACTATTACATCAATAGCTCGAAGGTTCTTACGACCTAAGACAGTAATCTTTCTGATAGAACGAGCAGGTACTGTATAGTCTTCTATCGTGATTAAACGGCTGGAGTCTGGAGTTTGGGATTCTCGAAGGACTTCTTGAAACAAGAGCTCCGAACGGCCACAATCTATAACAGCTCGAGAAGCACCCAAGAAGTCCCAACCAAGGATGATATCGTGACTGCATTGCGGCAAAACAATAAATTCAAAAGCCTGAGGTCTGCCATTGATTTCGAGACGAAGCGTACATTTTCCCACTGGTCTCACGTAGTTTCCATAGGCGACTTTTAAAAGAACATTGTTAGTTGTTGGAAACATAATTTTCTTCAGTAGGCGACGATACTTCACCGAGATAACAGAAAATGAGGCTCCGGAGTCCACAAGGGTAGGTACTGGCTCATTGTCGACGGTTACTTCAATATTGTTCCCAGACATCTTTGCGGCAATCGGAGGATTTTTGTCACTAGCGGCTCACCCCCAAGGAAGGTCGCACCGCTTAGTTTTCCTCATTTCTCCGGCTAGGAGACTGACTGGATCTTCTATATGGCGACGGAGATCTATAGCGGCGTGTCGGCGGTCGTCCTTGTGATGGGCTGGGCGAAAAATCTCTGACTGCCGGTCGGCATAGCGTCCCTCATTCGACTGTGGACGGCCGAAATCTCTCCTATTAACCCGATATGCCTCAAATATAGCTTTGCGATCCCGGCAGTAACGAACTACATGGCCAGGGCGGCCACAATGGAAACATACGGGTCTTCTATCAGGGGTGCGCCAGACATCTGTCTTCCTTTGTGGTTGCTGTGCTACCGGCGTAGGTCGTCTGGCAACGTCAGCAGAGGAAGGTCGGCGTCTTGGTTTGACTTTTGTCCACTCTGGTGCTGTCTGTGACAAAGGAGCCAAAGCATTTTCTACTTACTCTCGAACAATGCCTTCAATGCCTTGGTCTTGGAGTTCGAGATCAACTACTGGAGATATGAGGCACTGGACCTCCTCTCGCACTTTTTGACGTATTAGTGATGCCAGACCAAGTTTTTCGTCAATTGCAGCTATTGGTACTACATTTGGGAGCCTTTCAAATTTCCTACCACGGATCCTCTTTTGCTGCATTTCTTCGATTTTTCTACACCATTTTATAAAGTCCTCTGTGGTGGTTATTTCTTTCGTCAGAAGTGCCTGGTAAACATCTTCGGCGACTCCCTTCATCAGATGAGACACTTTCTCTTCTTCTGACATATCTGATTTGACTTGATTGCATAATCCCAACACGCTTTGGATATATGATTGCGTGCTTTCGCCCGATTTTTGAGCTCAATACTTGAGCTAATCTTTTGCCTTCTTTACATAGTGCTTGTTTCTCCAAATGCTTCTTTTAACATTGATTTAAAAATATCCCAGGAAGTCAATTAGAATTTTTCCTCATTATTTTCGAACCATTGCTTCGCTGTGTCGTCCAAAAAAAAGAACACATTTGCGAGACAAGTCATGTCATCCCATCTGTTGAATTTTGATACTCTGTCGTATTCCTTCAGCCATTTGTTTGGGTCTTGTCCTACGTCTCCTTTAAATACAGAGGGATTCCTGTATTGTTGCTGTGCTGATGTCAGGATGACCGGTTTAGTTTCCGGTTCCACAGGCATTTCCTTTGTCTTTCTGGATGGAGGATTATAAAGTCCAAATTCTGGTTCAAGGCCTTGAAGGCGATCGCTTCTTCGTAAATTCGTTTCTACGCTGGCTGGAATCGTACCCGTCGCCTCCACCAAAGAATGTCACGTAGAACTACAGTACAGAACTCAATAACACACACACACACACACACACACACACACACACACACACACACACACGAGGTAGAGCTAAACCAATTTATTAACTGAACTCAGAACTGAGAATACAGTAACTGACAAATCTTCTGCTTTTATTCAAGCAGAGAAAGTTCCAGAATACTCCTCTGGAGACGGTAAGAAAAGTCCAGAACACTTGTCTGGTAAACTAAAGAAATGTCCAGTATCTTCTGGAACATGAAATAAAGGAAAACATAAAATCAAGGAATTAAGTATTTACATATACTATTAATCGCATTGTCTCTAGCGGGATTCGAACCCAGGTCTCTTAATCATGAGACTAGTGTCATGACCATTCGGTCACGGAGATTCGACTGTCTTTCTTCAATGCGGCAATATTTCCAATAGAGTTGTTAGAGTTTTTCTTCACCAGTCACATCAATTACTTCAATAAACCCTACAAATAACTTATTTATAGTTAATTTTTTCTCTTCAAAACTTACATACCTAATAATGATTGAAGTTTGTTCCTTATGGGAAATATCAGTAGTTCAATCCATTTGGATTCTATAGTACATGGTTGCTTTTATTATCGTGTTTAATTCCTAATTTCCTAACGCAGAAATAATTTGTTCTTGTGACCTATGTACTAAATGATGCACAATTCTATTTTTAGAATTTATTATTTTGTTGATATAATCCATTAGCACAGGATCGTATTTACTTAATAATTCACTTAAACTTTAAAAATTGCCATTATTAGACGTACCTATTATTTCGTGGGTTCCTCGAAATGGAAGATTATTGCACTCTAAAAATCGAATCGCATCTACAATTATTTGAAATAGTAATTTGAATCGTGCCGTTTCCTCACTTATATTAACTTGATTTGTTTTATCAATAGTCGAAAGTAAATTCAGTCGTTTTAATAATTCTTTCCAAGCATTAAGCAAATTAAGATGACAACAGAATGCTCATAGTCTTGGATTACAGCTGACAGATTTCTCCAGTTATTATAGCCACCTATAAATCATGTAGTTTGGACATTTTCTCTTCTTTTAGAAAACAGTATACAACAAAAACAAAATACGGGAGTCTTGCATTTTTGAATAAATTAACCAGCTGCGAAGTCGAGTTTCACCATTTTTTTAAAGTAATATGTATTGGAAAATGATCTACCTTCAGCATTTTTAGCAAAAACACCTTTGTGTTGTACAGATCCGATTTTAAAACAAAACATTCTAAATTTATCAGTTATAATACTTGGCCATAAACCAGGATGATTTATACTCTCTTATTTGTTATTGTTATACTGTTATTGTCATATTTGTTATTGTCATTTTCGTCATTACGTTCTGAGTTGGTCACATTTGTATAAGCACACGATTC
>JAPMOR010067950.1:0-11295 GCA_026543865.1 Argiope aurantia | reverse complement strand
TGTCTCTAGAACCGGCAACGACGTTCCACTTTCTCAGCCATTAGGACCAAAAGACCAGGGCATTCTAAGACGCCAGGGCTCAAAACTACAAGGATCTTGGAGATAACCTTGCTGTGCAAGGCGGGTGCTCCAAAAAAGTTTACCATCATTGGGAAAGGTGAAAATTTTAGATCCATCTCGAATCACTGTGGCAAATGCAGTGGGCCTCGCCCAATGATGTCCGATGCGGTACTGCCTTTGCCTGCTCGGTGTGTAACAGAAAGTTTTAAAACAAACTTTCACTGATACAGCACAAGAAATGTAAATCCAGCAGTTCCAAACGAGGAACGATTGGGAAAGCTAGAAGCTTCAAAAGAGCTACCAAGAAGTAGACTTGCTCCTAATGAGAAGAACTTTACCCAGACAGTTAAGACATTGAAGAATCTCACCAGGCAAATCCAATGTGCTCCCATTGCTGAGTTCAAGGGGGAAACGAAGATCCACATCTTGAATAAGTTGAATGCCTTACATTGTCTGCGGATTTGGCAGCAGCAGCAAAACAGGAGTCTACTCCAACGGGAACGGCGGAAATTCAGATTATTTCTGAGCAGAAACCGACGTCCAGGGAGTGTGAACAGGGCGAGGTACAGGAGCGGAAAGTCGGAGTCCTTAAAAAAGTACCAGGTTCTGACTCCACAGATAATGTCATATGGAAGAAAACCAGAATTTTCCGGATATTTTCCACATCTTCTTAAATAGGTGCTTTCAACTGCAATGCTTCCCTATTTCAATAAAAAAAAGGAGGTATAGTACTGTTACACAAGAAGTGCAAGGACAAAATAAGCATCAGTTCTTATCGCCCCATCTCTCTTCTTCCCAACATTGGCAAAACTCTAGAAAAACACCTTTTGAAGACTTAATTATCACCAGAGTAAATAACCTGCTTTATCCAAACCAATTTAGCTTTAGCCATGGAAAGTCCACAGACCACGCAATCCAGCAATTAACCGAAAAAATTTATAATTTCAAACCGCAAAAAGAAGACACATTGGTGATTTCCTTAGATATCCAAAGTGCTTTCGATAATTTGCAATTTTCTTCCCTCCGCAATTAACTTAATTTCAGTGTCAAAACTACGGAAACACTTAAAGATATCCTAAAAATATAGAAGTCCTTTTTCAAACATCACAAAGCATTGCCAACTGGTCACAGCAGAGGTTCCGCACAAGGCTCTTTTTCTGGACCAATTTTTTTGGAATCATGTCACAAATGAAATTCTTTCTGAAAACATTCATCTCCGGGCGTTTGCAGACGACTTTGTTTTTGTTGTAGCTGAAGCAACAAGAATAAAACTGAAATCAGCCGCCCAGGATGACCTCTCAATCTTCAAGTGCTGGATCGACAAACATCACCTTCAAATTTCTGTAGAAAAATCATGCAATATCGGATCAACAATTAAATGGAATAATGTGACAATCAAATGCCAAAATAAATACCTCGGTGTTACCATTAACAATAAGCTTAATTGCACACGTTTATTGCTCTATTTTTAGCTTAGCACAAAGCTAAATTATGGAGCGATAGTGAGTGCAGTTTGAAAACGATATGCTCATTTTCCATCTCAAACCCAATTGTACAGGATATTCAAGCCATTCTACTCCGTCAATCTTCTATTCAGTTAGGATGAGTCAAAACCCATGTGGGTAAAACAACAAAGAGGCTGCAGATTCCTTAACCAAACAGGCCATTTCTACAGGTACGCCCTTTCAATATCCAGCCCCGAAAAGTCATCTTAAAAATATACTAAAAAACTTCAGCCTACAGCGATGGCAAAAAGAATGGAACATTGGCTCAACTGCAGAAACATTTATCAAATTATCACCCAAGTCTCCTTTAACCTATCATCTTGGAACAGACTAGATAGCGTCTTTACAACTGGCCATGGCCCTTTCCCTTCGTACTTCAAGCGATTTAATAAAAAAAGGATCGGATCAACGTGGCTGTGGTGAAGTAAGCGATCCCCTTCATTATGCCACTAGCTATCTTCTCACCACAACTGTCCATCTTAACAAACCCTCCCACGATCTTGAACAAATCTGGTGAATCAACGTTATGGAAAACCAAGATATCAAAAATCAAGTGTACTAAAACGCACTTCAGTACACTTTTTCAGGCGCGCAAAGACTTGTGCAGTTTTGATAATGCCGGGGATAGTAAATGTATCTAACCGTCAGATTTCGCACTGCCGGAAGAAAAGCGCATACAAAGGATGCCCCCCCCCCCCACGGAGCTAATGACAATGGTGGCGTACGTCTTGTCAGCCTCAAAAGAGCTCTCAGAAGGAGCATGGAGCGTGAGCTGACAACCCTCTTCAATTTCTGGTTGAAATTCCAGAAAGTGCCAGTTTTTCAGTGTGCGCACTGGATGGTTCTGATCCTGAAGGCGGATGCGTCAATATAGGGCATGAGCACTTGGAGGCCGCTTAACGTAGGTAATTTGCTTCTAAGGCTCTTCTGCAGTATGCTGGCCAAGAGATTCTTGTAGTATGCCCATCTGCAAGATTCAGCTCTGATTCAAACTCTGTGATTCAATTGCAGAGAACAACTTTTTATTCGGCAGTATACACAAAAATGGGAATGCATCGACTCCTAAGACGGCGATTGTCCTTCACTTTGGCCGGGCCTTTGACACAGTTAAGCACGTTGATTTATTCGCAGATCTGGAAACGCTTGGGTGTGTGTAACGCTTACCGACGGGTCTTCAAATAACTCTACAGTGCCTGCACCACCAGACTCCATGTGAGAAGAGGGTTTTCCCGGTCGATCCGCTTTGTGAATGATGCAATGCAAGGTAACTCAAAAAGTACGAAATTGTTCAAAGCTGCTCTGGATCCACTTATATGCAAAGAGTGGATACAGAATTATGCTCCACGGGATTTCCCGGTTTCTCAGACGACACGACTATCATAGCTGTGAGCGTTCTGGGAATGACCGAACAACTGACTATCGTCTCTCTTTTGCTGGGAGTTTGTACTTGACCTAAACGTTAGGAAGTGTAAATCTGTACCGATCTAGCGTACTGCGGCCGTGTAGTTGTGGATATTTCTGCCAAGTGGAAGGTGGGAGCGAAGATTCCCCAGGTTCCAATAGAGAGCACTTTAAAGTATTAAGAAGTGGAAATCGCACAGTAAGGGAACTACACACTTTCGATTTTGAAAGACGTCTAGGTTTAATGATAAAGAAGGTCGGGCCTTAAATAGGACCAACGTGTTGCACTTCTGTATACATACGCTATCCCACAACCTGAAGACTCCTAAATATGGGGTAGAACTAGATTGTCTACATCGGATGGTCCGGAAAGAGGTGAAGGATTCGGTAAAGTTGCCTCCCATCTCAGATGGGGTTCTGTACACAACAAGTAAGATTGGCGGTCCCGTTATCCCGAAATTATCGTCAATCCTCCCAATCCCTGAATAAATTTGTCTTCCTCAATCAAGCAACTCTCCATGAAATATTAACTTCATCAAAATTCCTGAACTCATATGCCCTACCGAACACTCCGTTTTTCCTTAATGTATTGTATATAGCTATTATTTTGTATACTGTATGTAAATCTTTGCATTTTTTCTTCTAAATAAATCTTTTCACGTACATACATTCTACAGTTTATAAATTGAATATGAAAGTTACGAAATTAGGATTAAAAAAAAACAATACAATAAAAGTAATAAATACAAAAATTTGTAAAATACAGATCTGAATTTATTTATTACTTTTTAAAGCATTTTAGTTACTTTTTGAACTATTTTTAATGCATCATGTTTTTGATTATGTAAGTTATACAATTTTGTTGCCAGTGTGAGCAGCATGTGCTTCAGACAAATGTCTCGCAGCATATTCTCCAATCAACTCTTTCTTAGTTCTGAAATGAGTCAATAGATAATTTCACTATGAATGCTGATTGACTAATAAAATTTTGGGAGTGTAAGGAGCACCGCTCCAACTAGCCGCTCTTCTCTATTGCCATCTGCCCCTACAGCCTTTGTTACTTCTGCTTGTCCAAAGCAAGAGTTTGCAGTGCCACTTTCTCCACGCATTCAACAGTCTGCTACGTTAATAATACAGTTCAAGGAATACATTTAACCTCTCTCATCTCCTCCTACAAGTAAAATTTAATTTGTATTACCTGTGATGCCATGTATTCCCTTTTTTCTACATACTTTTTCACCACTTCTTTAAATCCCTGCACCTTTACCTCTTTCAATTCCCCTACCTTATTTTACACCTCTCAATTCCTCTATCCGGTCCTACAACTCCAACTGTTCCTAAACCTCTACCTCATTCAATTTCTTTATGTCTTCCAGCTACACTATCCATTTCTCAACCTGTTACAACCTTTTATACTGTTCAAAGGTTTAGAAAACCTATGAAGGTAAATTTGGATAATTCATTGAAAAATAATGAGTTTAATAAAAATGTTTGAAATAATATTTCCACATGAAATAAATTTGCAGTTTCTGCAGCTAATTGTGACATATTAAATGAAATACATTATGGCAGTCAAATGAAAACAAAAAATCCTCATTTTAGAGTACTTCAATGCGTATATTGATTTAACACTTTAACTAATTAATGGACCTGTAAAATTTTATTTAATGTTCTGCAGATGGTTCGTCATGCCACCACAAAATATATTTAGTCAGAAGAAAGAAGATATAAAAGTAATTAAGTTTTAAACAAAATTTAATCGAGCACAAAAATAGATTTAATGATCGCCAAATGGGTAATAGTTACAACCTGCAAAAATAAAATTGATTTCTAAAATAATTATTTAAAAATATTATTTGTATTATCTTAAGATTCAAAAGAATTACCTTTTTAATAATATCCATTTCATTTTCTTAGTATTTTCCCCCTTAATTTTTACAATATTTTAATTCAATTTTAAGCACTATATGTAAAAATGTTTATAAATGCTCTGACAGAATTCAAACTCACCCAACAAAACATTCAATCGCGTGTTTTCTCCAATTATCAATTACGTAGTAGAAATTTCACTTCCGTTTTGAATTCGTCATATGCACATTTTTACTTTCTCGTATAATAAGTATATGGAAAGTATTGTAACCGTCAAAAAAGTCGAACTCGATATTATATATATCGAATAAGTGGAAACAAAAAGTGTAAGACCTGTCCATTAGAAGGTAAAGAACAAATCAATAATGAAATTTCAACTTCCAAATATTTTGTAAAAACAAAAACCTGATTTATAAGATAAATTTTATAGAATGTAATTTAAATTATATAGGTCAAACAAAAGCACTGAACTTAAGAACTAATAACCATAGATCTGATTTTAAAAACTTTATAAAAAATAAGACTTCGGACTTTGAACTAGAACACTTTCAAAGCCATAACATTAATAATATAAATATCTACAATCTAGAAGACAGTGTTAATGACTTAAACAAAAGAGTAGACGTAGAAAACCTTTATATTTGTAGTCTAAAAACTTTATTTCCTTATGGACTTAATAGTAAATTAAATGGGGAAGTTTACGGAGATTTAAACAATGACTGCATTTACTGCAAATTTAATATTTTTAAAGGTTTTCTAAATAAAGAAAACTATAGTAAAATGTTTAAGAGAGGTAAAGGTGACAATTTTCAAATTATATCTGACGAATTTCAGAATTATTGTAATCTGTAACAATCACAAAATTAGGAAATGTATTTTTTTTTTCCTTAGAAATAATAAAACAGAATGGTTAATAAATTATAAATTCGGAGATTTAAAGTTTAAAAATTCGTACACTAAATGTATAATTCTTGATCTAACTAAATATAAGCTTACTGTTGGAAAAAACGATTTATTAATTAATAATAAAAGTAATTTAAACAAAAAAATTCAGTGTGATAAAATTTTTGGATATTAACTTCGAAAAACTTAAATTACCTAAAATTGTGCATAATATATTTTTACTTTAATGGATAAAGCAATTGTTTCAATAGCGTTTAGTTATGCATCAACTTCAAGGAAACAAATTTGTAATTATAATTACTATAGCAAAAATTTAGATAAAATAAATAAAACAGATTGTAACTGTAACAAAGAAAGCTATAAAGATTTTATAGATGTGGATAAAGGTCATATTACCGGACATTTAAAAATAATTGAATCCAGCTCTTTAAGAGTTCGTGGAAAGAAGAACTAAATTTAGATTAAAAGAAAAAATAAACCTGAAAATTTTTTCACGCAATGAATTCGAGTTATTTGTGTCATATTTAACGCATACCAAAAACCCAGGTTAAAAAGTAGCCTCATATAAACAAGTCTTTCAACAAATAACTATACTACAGCCCTATCAAAATTATGAATCGTCTTTCATCCATTTTGATAGGAAATCGATCCGACCGACTGTATGAAAGTGAAAAGTACAAGAAAGTGATAAATAAAAGCATTCAATTTTCTGCATCGAAGGCAAAGACCAATATATTCAAATGGGGGAGGGAAGGTTTATAAACTAATGTTCGATATATTAAATAATGTAACAAAGGGATTTTATTACAAATGGAATATGAACCATTGAAATTAGAATTTTTTTAAAGAAAATAAAATTAATTGATTGTTCTATATAATGGCATTAGAAGCATTATCCCATGCTAATAACCGGCTGCATCTTGTAACAATGGGCATTCATTCAGTATTATGTGCGTGGACGATTAAATTTTCAAACTATTTTAATTTTGCTGGATCCCTAGTCATGTTGAGATGCAAGATAATGAAAAGATCGATTGTTCTGCAAAAGCAGCTTCCAGTATTTGGCATTCTTTGATTCCATGCCGTAACTTAAAAAATGACATATCCATTCTCAATAAAAAAAGTTGTGGGATTGAGAAATTCATAACAAATTTAAATATTAAGTGAAAAACAATAAATAAGCGATAAATTAAAAAACTTTAAAAAAAACCCTGACAGAACGGATATTTACTTTAAATAGTCACCAGATATTAGAAAAGTAACAAATATATATATATATATATGTTCAAAAGAATAAAGGCTGCTGTCCTTTGTAAACCTATAACTTGCGGTTATGAAAACAAAGAAAAGAAAAAAAACTCTGAAGAAGCAATATTTGTAATGGGTTTCTATTCATTTGATAATATTTCCTTACAGAGTCCTGGAAGAGCTCACTGTTTTTTAAAAATGATTATAAAGTCTGTAAACAAGTGTATATTATATACCTAAATAAAAGTTTATCAAGCAACTGCACCTAAATACAGATATAAATAATTTGAAATTTACTAAACTGCAGTCGCCTCATATTCAGTGTAAAAATGAAATGCTACATAACACATGAATGTGAGTTTTAAAAAAATGCAACAATACTTTTGAAGGCACACAGCTGTTTGCCTGAAGATTACCTGAATAATTGAATATGAATGAAACAACTACTTGTGTTCAAAAATACATGTGGAGAATGTATGAATAATTCTTTTTCAATCAATATGTGAAGAAAAATAGGAAGGAATAGATAAGGAGGAAGAAAGATAGTGGTAGTTACAAAAATGTTAGCCTTAAGCGAGAGCATACTATCTGATATAATCAAAGAAATCTAACAGAATATATTCAAATTGTACTGCCTCAAAAATGAAGTAGTTTAGCAAGAAGAGAACCGAGTATGTTCCATAAATATATTTTAGGAAAATATTATTTTTCTCACATAAAATGAGATCTAGTTAGCACAGCTGATTCTCCAAGAAAAGTGAAAAACAAGTTGATCAAATGGTCTGTGCTGAAACAGGAGCATTAACAATAATGAATTATAGAATCAATGGTATTGGAAATTCTATTCGTCCATCGCAAGTAATTAAAATAAGTAAATATAAAAATGCCTCCTTCACATGTAATACCCTATAAGTAAACATAAAAGATGTATTATTAAAATGTAGAATACCAAGTTTTATTTTAGAACAAATTTAGAATTATTCTAGAAATATTCCATAAAGTTTATCAAATATAGCAAAAATCATGAGTCATTTCTATAACTTTTCTTAACATGTTAAAAAGTAATAATACGAGTTTCTTACTTTCTTCCTTAATACCAACCATAAACTGTGATCCCAAGAATGTTTGTATATGGGCTACATAAGAAATATTATAATGCAGCCACTATATATCAAATATTTTTAGATATGATTAATGAAAACATTTTTATATGATTTTCTGAGCTAAATTATGGATGTCATGTATAGAACTATTCAAGTAAAATTCTAGATTTTTTTTTCAATTGTAACAAAAATATCAAGCAACCTTTTACAGTAATGGTGGAAATACTGAGTTATGATTCTAAAATAAGAAATCTGCTATTGATGATTGAAAATCGGTAAACTACATAAGCAAAAAATGTAAATATTTCAGAAGATGGAATGAACAAGAAATGTGCTCAAAGAATTGCCTACTGAAAATTTAAATCACCAAATAATAATATTGCTGTCATTAATGAATATCAAATTGAAATTATTGATTTGCTTTTACAAATCATATTAAAAAACTTTTTCTATCTAAGTACAAAACTAAAGATTTCTAAAACAACAAACAAATAAATTAACAAGAGCATTTTATTGATATTTTTATAATATAGATAAAAAATAGCAAAATATTCTCATGTTATTGATTATATATTCCTCTTGTGTTTCTTTGAGACACAACAAAAATTTGTTAAATAAAATTGAATGAAAAAGGACAAAATTTCTCAGTTAATTTTGAAAGGAAATGCCAAAATTTACATTTTTATTTATAATACAAAATTAGAAAAAATGAAATTTAAAAATAGCCTCAATTATCCATATTCTTTCTAATAAATACAGAAAAAAAGGTGAAGATGAAGAGTGCCTAAATGGTTGGAAACAATGGACTGGCAAACAATGAAGATGTGCCTAAAACTGAATTAAATCTTTCATTCGTTTAAGATATTCTAAAAGAAAGTTAAAGGAGAACAGAAATCATCTACAACTGCAATGCAAACAAAATTTCGATTTTAGTCGATTTCTATAAGTAGAAACCTCAAATATATAAAACAGAATTATACATTAACCTTCAAGTCATGATTTAGTTCACCCTATAATGGAAGCAATATTGTGATTATTTTATATCCGATAGCAACTATTTACAGTGTTACAGAACAAAATGACATCAGCAATGCAGCATTTGAATGTATAATGTATAGTTCAATCAATTTCAAATTTAAATCAAATGAAATGATAATGAATAGGTAGTTTTACACTACGTGTTGATAGTTCAGTTCAAAACATTTCTTTTCAATTAATAAAAAATTTTGGAAGGGAACTGAATTTTCAAGCCGCTTTATTTTTTTAATGTTGAAGCATTTCAAATAAGAAAAAAAAAATGTGATGCATTTCTTTAAATCGGTAATATCAAAACACTTATTTCAATAAGTTATGACAATTCAAAAAATTGGATACTTTATATCTTTTCATATCTTGCTTAATATAAAGGATTTATTTAATCAATTAAATACTAAATGCAGAAATTTAATTGAAATGCTAATATAAAATTTTGCTTTTTCCAAAAAAAATGATCATATTGCAAATCCCTTTCAATTTAACAGAAAAAAGCAACAAATAAAACTTTAGTCTTAACAATTGAAGGCTAGAAAAATATCCTTTTTTATAATGATTCATCAAAAGTATCAAGTTATTTACAATAAAGTAAATGAAAGTTGTAAGTATTTTTTCCAGACAAAATGCATATACACCAAATCCTGCCCTTTTATCACTTACAAAAACGAATATAATCTATTTGGAAAGAAAAAAGAACAAAGAATATTGTAAAAATTTATAAATATTAATTTTAATTCTAGTTAATAAGAAATGGAAAATGTATTTTAAATAATCCTTAATTTAAACCAATCTGTTAAATCTGAAAAGTAAAACCCAACATGAAACAAGTTTTTATAAGAAATAAAAAGATTTTAAAGTATTGAAATATATCAAAATTCCTTTAATATCTATTGTAAACTAATATGCATTTGAATATTGTTGATGCATATAAAAAAGTAGGAATTGAAAATTTAGTCCTAACCAATTCAGTATTTTCAGATTCATAAAATAATTCAGAATATTTATAGTAATATATGTATGTGCACAGTTTTCTTATTTTAAATGTCAATTTATATAATTTAAATATGTAATTATCAATCTCACTAATTATTAATAGTTATTTTCAACCCCCAAAACAATCCACAGCTTCGTCAGACAGATTCAATCTCTGTTGAATCTCAAGCATACATATCTGCAATGACTTGCAGCCTATCTCAGGCATCTGAGCAATGAGAGTACAGACAAATAGTGAAACAAGCCATAATAATAAGCATTTTTTTTCTCTACTCTTATTTGAAATTTCCAATTACATCAGCTGTTTTAAATACCTGGCAGCAGAAATAGAACTGAAAAACCAATAGAAGCATATACAAAATATTGCCTGAAGTTACAATTCAAACAAGCCAACAAAATATTGCCTGCTTCAAACAAGCCAATAGATGGTAGCAAAGAAACTATGTTTACTTCAGAATAAAGTCCCTTGCCTTCATACCCTCTTTGTTTCAATCTCCACATAATAACTATTTCTATGGTAAAAGGTCATTTTACTGCATAGTGAATTCACTATACAACAAATTATCCAACAGTGTTCTGGTATTTCTAACCTCCTACAACAGAAAATAAACTACAATAACTTAAACACAGTAACAACAACAACAACAAAAAAAAAAAAAAAAAAAATCAAAACCAAACTTTAGCTTTTAATGCATGATGAGAGCGATCAGTTTTTAGAAGAATCATCTTTTTAGATTACTTTCAGATATAGGAACCAAAAATTCTATTAAAATTGTTTTTATGTCTGATATATATTTCTTCTTTCTTAACTGTTCTTTTTGTAATGCTTTCTATGCATTTTGTTTCAATGCATGGTTCATTTCATACTTTTCCTTTGTTATCTGTCTTTTCATTAAAAAATAAAATTCACCCCCATTCATTTAAACTGGAAGGCAATTCTTTGACACCCAAATGAAGATGCATGTAGTATAATGTATCAATTATTTACAGCAAGCCTCAATCTTTAAATTAATAATAAAATCAAAATTATTTTAAAGAAAACAATATTTGTGAAGAATTCTATAAAGGCCAAAGAATGAAAGGACAATTGAAAACAATAAATATGTTAAAAAATTAGCATGTACACATGTAAACTAGGATAAGTAATGTGAACATAACAATGACAAGAAGTTGGATATTTT
>JAPMOR010067949.1:0-14005 GCA_026543865.1 Argiope aurantia | reverse complement strand
GCAAAGAATGAATTCAGTCACATACAACCTCATTGACGTTTCTGTGAAAAATGAAATCAATGCCAATTGAATAACGAAATATATCAGAAAACTTTGAATTACATATTTACTTTTTTTTTCCATTTGCCAAACGTTTTTAAAATTTAAAACGCTTTTCGTCTTTTTTTTTATTCTTACCTTCGAGATTTTGCTATAATTATACATATATAAAATTATTTCCTTCGGGGAAATTTTTTTTTCTCCTTGTGTACGGTAATAAAACCATTATGAGAATCAGATCCGTAGGCAGAACTATAGAAATTCTTGCTTCATTTCCCTTATAAATATACTCTACTGGAAACCTTCATCTTCATGTAGGCAGTTTAATTTTTCTATTCGGATTTTTCATGCTACATTCATGGAATGATTCATTGATTATGAAGGATGAACCATTAATTAACTGCACCCTAGGGAAATGAATATCATAATTAATTTGAAATCGCCATAATAATTGTTTGTGCAGTTATTTTAAATTTTTCTTAATTATTATACAGTATATATTTTAGCGACTACATCAAAAGTAATGACATAACATACATTTAAATTTTATATATTAAATATTACAGTATATTTAAATATTATCAATCCTTTTCTCCGACTGTATATATATCTATACTTATAAATAAAGCTCAAAGTGTGTGTGTGTGTTGGCGCTCTACAGGCCAGGTCATTTGACCTACAGCTACCAAATTTGGTACATGTATACCTTAGAGATCGTGAATGTGCACCTGGGGTCCGTTTTTTTGAATTTTTAATTAGAATTTTAATTATTAATTAAAAACTCACTTTCCCGCCAAAAAATCTTCCATTTTCCCCACCGCCAAATGAGCAAGGGTTCAGGTTTTTTTTTTTTTTTTTTTTTTTTTTTTCCAACAGTAATGAGGCTAGGGGTAACATTTTTCGGCCGATTATTTCAAACGATTCTGTATATTTTCTTAATGTTTTATGCATTTAAAATTAAACATTGTTAATTAATCCATCTTTCAGATTCATTCTGAAGTACTTTTGAATTAAAATAACACAGAATAAAGGAAATTAAAAATGTCTAATCTGCATAGCGTTAATCCAACTGGCGTCGAAAAATTCACGCATTTGCGTTACCGTAACTGGCGTTGAAAATTCACGCATGTGCATTGTGTTCTGATTGTTGACATGACAACCATTATCAATGGATGATTTAAATTATTTTTAGGTTAGTTGCATGCTTTTGTAATGAAATTGTATTTATGTTAGTTATATATATTTTTTGCATATGCTTATAGTTTTAAGTACATCGTTTTTTAAGTAGTTTTTTTTAACTTGCTTTCGATCGATTATTTTAAACGATTGATTTTATTTTCTTAGTGTTTGATGCATTTAAAATTAAACATTGTTCATTAATCGATTTGTTCATGATGAATCTGAGAAAATTTTGTTGAGAAATTCTTGAGATATTACATAAATTAAGAAAGATATTCTTTAGTGCCCATAAAGTTTAAACGCTCAGTGACTCTGTTTTCAGTAATCATATTATAAAAAAATGCGTTGTTTCAGTAAAAAATATTATTATATTAATTGCAGATTAATTCTTTCCACTTTAATTTAAAGCATAAATTCTACGAGAGGTAACAGAAAATTAGAGAGATACATATTAAGTTATGACTGAAGGCCTTTATAATATTATGAGTGAATTCTATGACTATCAAAATTTGAAGTTTTTAAATATTTTGATGAAGAATCTATTAAAGTTGGAATTGCGTAAAATATTTAATTATTAAAATTTAAACGAACATTAATATTGGCGAACCGGCTGGTCGCCAAAGGCGACTAGTATAAATATAATGACGATTGATTTCTGAAGATAGCAATTTAAGGAAAGGTATTTTAAAAAGAATAATAAAATAGAAAATGTTATGAAACTATTATAGAAATCATTCAAAAAACATCCACTATTCACTTTTTCATCACTATTCATTTATGAAGTTTGATCATCAATTAATTGCTTTCTTTCACAAAATGAAAAAAACATTTTGAAGAAATTATTTTGACTTAAACAATTTCTAATTGAACATCTCTATTAAAACTATCATTAATATATATAATTCTGTCAGATTTACTTTTTGCTGCATTATCCTAAATGTATTTTTGGCCCATGTATTATTGAGCATTTTTTATAAAAACTTAAAAGTTATCCTAATAAACTAAATATTCTGCTTTTTATTGTACATTAAGTGTATTTTTAAGAAATTCTAAATTCTAAAAATATGCTTAAATTATCACTAGAACTGCAGATGATATGTAGTAAATATTTCGTAACTTCTAAATATAATTAGTCTATTTTAAATAGATGTATCTGATTTTACTGTCTAGTACTACTCTAGATAGACTCTAATGATAATTGATTTTTAATTAATAACTAAAATAATCTAGTTATTACTAAATTATTAATAACTCGCTTATTATTGACACTTAAAAATAATATAAATAAAAATTTTCATGTAGATTAATTTTTATTAAAACAATTGTTGTAATAAAAGTAACTGCTGGAAGTGAGAAATTATCGTGTGAATTCCAATTCCTTACTTCGAACGCATTTTAAGCTTTGTGTGAGACATTTCTTAAGACAGGTTCCATCAGTCTCATTTGGTTTTATATTTTTTCATCTCTATTCCTATAATCCTTATGAAACTAGAGAAGAAAATGATGGGGAGGATTGCATGTTTATGTCTTCCGAAAAATGAAATGTTTTGTCATCGTGATGGTATTGTTTTCTTATTCTTTAACAGTCTCATTGTGCTTAAATAATATTTCTTTTGTAAGATTAATGTCCAGTGAAAAGTATAAATAGATGAATGAAGCCATTAACCTCAATTACTGAAGTTGCGTACATTGTTTTGAACTTTTGTTGTCGATCATTATTAGTATCATACAACCTACTTACTATTGAAATTTTAACTTAGTAAATGCAATATATTTTGAAATTAAAGAAACCTATTGATTTTGTTGCTTAGTTGCCCATATATCAATCGATGGCTGAAATAATTTTAGTTAATTGCTCCTTTCCTTTTCAATGTTGGGTTTGGAGAAATGAATTAATTTTCACATCTCATCTGGCTTTATCTTCATTTCTTCTTTAATGTTTTCTGTTATCAATATATGCATAATTATCGTATATTATAAACTAAATGTATATGTGCATTATTAAACTAAATAAATAATGATGACCCATTTGATACTTAAATGTTTTAGGTACATACCTACGAAAACATAACCGAATTTATATATTACTGTATTGTAAACATAATTCGATATAAAATTGTGACTTTTTTTACAACTTATAACACCTACCATTTTTCATTTCTTCTAACTCACAAATTTTAAATTAATGAATAAACTTAGGAAGGATTTTTTTATAAATTAAAGTCACGCTTTGATAGCGTTTTTTTATTTCAATAAAATATCTGAAGATCAAAACAAAATTGTAAACACATTAATCATAAAAATAAATACTAATTTGAATACAAATACTTTTTAAGGTATTTCAAACATATTTCAGTTTTCAATAAATGCTGGAAAAACTATTTTTCTATAATAAATAATCAATGTCGATCAATGCCCGCAACACATTGTCTTTAACTCTTTACACAGCTGGGTTTTTTTCTTGATTTTCGGAATTTTCATAAAGTAAATACTTCGGAAAGTATTAAAGTGAGCTTGTTTCAAATTTTTTATTTTGATTGCTTTCAGATTTTAGTCTTCAACATATTTCAGGATTGCCTTTACATCAATAATGATATTTCGAATGATTCCTTTTTAAAATTTTATTTCATATGTCCCTCTGACATTAAACTAAGCTGACTGAAAAAATCTGTTAATTCTTAAGTAATATCTGAAAATATTACTATACACTAAATGCATTAAACATATTATTTAATAAAATTTCAAGTTTCCAGTACATCTGAAAGTGTGTGCAAAATTTATTAAAATAAGCATGAAATTCACACTCACGAAAAACTTCATATTAAATAAAATTGTGTAATTATTCTGTTATTTATAAAATATGAACTCCTTCTTTGTATTAATTCACTGGAAATATCTGTATATTTTAAGATCTTCTATCTACTTTTATCTGTAAATTTTACAACATATATCCAATAGACATAAATATGTCATATCCATTCATAATTATGCTGACTTGTGTCTAAAGTAAAAAATAAAAATTAATTAGAAGTATCCTTAATCAAGAGTTTCAACCTTTGGCCATCGAATAGGTAATAAATGAATCCAGCATAAAATGTTTTTAATTAAAATAATTCACTGAATCACTTAACTAAAAACGGAACCACTTTCAAGGAAATAAATCACTTAACTAAAAATAAGAAAAATCATTTTTTTAAACAAATTATTACTAAAATTAGCTACAAACTGATTAATACTTTTAGTGTGATAACACATCTGAGCGAAATGCATCTTGAGTGACCTTGAATGGTTTTCCAATATTTAAACCACAATCATTGCGTTAAAAAAATGACTCACTTTAAATTTTGCAGTTTTACTTCTATGCATCGCGATTGTGCAATCTGTATATCCTAAATGTGTGATCATCCCTTGCAGTGTAATTTTTTTATTTTTCATTGCGAAAGTTTTCGATATTTTTCGTTTTGCTATTCAATTCATTATTTTCAAATTATTCAGACAGTCCTTTATAATTCATATTCGATAAGACATGTTGCTGATAACGTAATATTGAATCATAATTATTATGTTAAATTTTGCATAATATATTAAATATGTTATAGTTTGTTGTGTTAATAGTATGTTAAACTGTGTGATAAATGCAGTCGTTTTTTATAATAAAACAACTAGTTTCTTTGCAAGTGCTGCTTTGGAAATTTTAATGAAACAGAAATAATGACCATTTACAATGTAAACATACAAAATTGTCGAGGGCATTGTTGTATCTTTTCGGAAAAGAAAAAAAGTGTCTTTAACTATTCTATTGTGAGCAAACTATGAAGGGTATCTGAGTTTTTCAGGCTAGAATATTAGGGACTTCAAAGTCGGTTATGTTTCTTTGCAGTTCCTTGTTGTCAATACCTAATTTCACCGAGAAATCAATTCAAGAGATTTCTAATAATTGCTGGAAATCAAGATAGACTGGCACAACTTTATTATTATAACATTTCAAATTTAGAAGTGACATTACAGGTTAAAACCAGCGGAATGTCTCCACATTCAAGTCCGATAATTGGCTTCAAATCTGTAATTTCATAGAATTTTATAAATTTTGAAAGATTCTGATACTGTAATCTATCAAATATCATCAACAAGTGCAAATGCAAAATGAAGAAATCTATCAATCTGGAATTAAAATAGCTTTATTTCGAACTAGTGAACTGAATCAGGAAAATGTGGAATATGTTGTATTCCTTTGAGTAAAGCATATGTTTTGAAACATTATAATATGGGATACAGAACAATAGCAACAGAAGAAATAAAGTTAAGTGCGGAATTGATTTAAAGAAATAGTAGCAGCTAAATGCAATAAATGGCAAACTCCAACAATATTATAATTCTTTTGATGGGTAATTGGGCACAGCTGAACATCTTCGATCAGTTATTTCAATTTATGTCCAAATTGTTCAGAGTGCAATTTGTAGAATTTGAAATGATTTGCAAATGTTTATTATTATTTTTGATCACCATTACCAAAACATTGGAAGCTCTTCTTGTTAACGCTTCGGTATAAATTAACATCCATAAATCAATATATATTGAAAGAGAACATGCAGATATTTAATAATTGAAACCTTCAAATAAATGGTGAAAAAATATTTGAGGATGAAATCGTGACCCTTCAAAATAATGAGATAGAAACTGATATAAGTTTCATGTGTTTTTTAGATAATACAAATTTTTATCTGATTCATCAACCCTAAAAACAAAGCGGCTTTGCTCGATAAGCGATGAGCCTACATTTGTATGTTTTATAACTAACCTATTATTATAAAATACATAAATGGAAGCCCCTAAATTTATAAAATGTGCATTTGATTATAAGAAAAGACATTTTAGAAACAGTCGATGATTTATCCATAATACACTTATTTATGAAAGAGATAACGTAGGGTCATTGGCATGAATAACCAACCTTCAATTAGTCAATGAATAGTCAACTTTCTTGGTGGGATATTTTGATAATTGCGCAACGTATATATCGGGTTTTAATATCAACGATTTTCTGATCCTGAAAAATATGAAATGAATATAAATTTAATTTAGTAGTCACAAATATATAAATTATTGCAATATAGTATGTGAACTGAATAATAATTGTAACTTCAAACAAAATCCATGCAGTTAATATAAATAGTAATTTACTAATTTTACACAGTTCTTTTTTATCATTTTTATTTTAAAAGCATGGAAGATATTGATGACTGCATTCTTAAACGCTAAGAGAATTGAATTATGTTGATAATGCTGATGTAATTGCTGAATTTTTGAATTACACTTTCATTAATATGTTAAAAATAGAAAAAGGATTAGATTTGTTTTCAAAAAATAAGTATTCAGTGTTATATCAAACAACTGAAACAGCACGTACTGACATAAGATCATTCATTATAATAATATTTTGGTAGATGAAACTTGTCAATTAAATAAAATAGGTTATCGTAGCTGAATGATTATGAAAAACAGACATATAAGTCTTTGATTCCGTAAAAAAGGAAAATTGTTATATTCTAATTTAAAATGGTGTTTATCTGGATATCTGAATATTAAAAGAAACACATTGATGTTGGCTTTAATTTCTAAATTATATCAAGATAAAAGTTATAAAACCTGGAGAAGTACTTGTGTATATATAACCAATGATTTTGTTTGAGAAATGAATCTTTGATAATTAGAGACAAAAAAGTCAACTTAAATAATGAAAATAGTGATAAAAAATAATGATAAATTTATATTTAATAATTAATTTTCCAGCATAAAAGAATGGCAAATATATTATTTTCGTTCCGAATAAATGGATTTCTTTCATATGACAGAAGAGAAAAAAATAAGAACAATATATTTTGATTCTGCATATGCATGAGCTTGAAAAGAATCCTAGAAATAGCATGCAGCAGAATCTCTCTCTCTTTTTAGTATATCTATGATATATTTTCAAATAAAATTTATTTTCTGTTCCATTGTTTTTCTTAAAAATAATATATGACTATATTGCGTGTCCTGAATTCATTTCCAGCCATGAAAAGACAACACCGATATAAAAATATGAGAAATATTGAAGTTTCTGATACAGCATATGGATAGCTTAATAACAATGGGAGCTGGATTTGAAATACAAAATTTATGTACTTTAAATTCTAATGTCTACATTATATCGATCATATGAGAAACTTGGATCACATTAAGCTAGTGACAATCTCAATACATTCATATTTGACTGTCACGGGGATTTCTGAAGTAGATTTCTCATACGCTGGCTTCGGTATATAAGGAAAATAATGAATAACTATAAGATCATCTCATAATTTAGTTTTCAAATTATGAGATGATTTAGTTTAGTTTTGGAAATTGATATTTCATATCAATTCAGAGTTTTTCAATGAGTCAAAATTATTTGAAGAATTCGTTTGTTTATCCAAAAATATAGTTTACAACAGAGTTATTTCGAGTATCATATAAATAAATCAATGAGTAGATTACAGATACAATTAAATAAATAAATACATAGAAAAATGATGAAAAAATACAGAATATCCAAGATAAGATTTTTCTGTTGAAGTTTTAAAGATAGAGTAACAACATTCCCCTTTCATTTCAATATATTTCTTTCATTTCAGTAGGACTGACAATAGGCTTAGATAAAAGAAATATTTTGCACGTCTAAGTAAGACTAAGTAAGTATTGCTGAAAAGTGGATGGCTCTTACAAAATAATTTACAGAACTATTTCGCTATGGATGGCTAAATATCTTTCATACCTCATTTTACATTATGTTATACGATGTATAGGGAAAATATTATAACTGTCAAACAATTTGAACTCCATATTTTCACGAATCAATACGTTTCAGACCCCACAGAGTTCGAAGAAACTCATTTTCAATACCGTTTTGAGCTAGTTAGATGAAAATTGTTACATGGAATTAACGCAAAATTTCTGAATTTCTATCAAATCATGAACAAAATACATGCTAAGGATGTCTACTATATGTTCTAATGCATGTGAATTCGCAAAAATGCAACTGTAAAATAATAATACAGTACTAAAAGGAATGGAATAAAATTTGGTAGAAGGTTTAACAACTAAAATATAGATTTGAAATTTTAAACCGAATCCGTTAAATAGATAAACATGCAGATAAATCAAATAATTTCAAAATGAAATGAATTTAATCTCTAAAATTCAATACATTAGCTTGTGGCTATAACTGCAATTTTATGTCAAATTGTTGTTGTTGTTTCCAATGGCACTTGCAATAGGCAAGCCCGCTGATTTGAAATCAACGATTTTAAGCCGAAAGGGAACGTCTCTTATTTTAGTAGCTCCAACTAGGGCCAAGAGTACGACTTTGCTACTCACGCATCACATTCCCTTGCACAGCCCCTTTTTAAAGGGGGGCACATTCACACATCTCACAGATTGAACAAATGAAAGACAACCATGCCCGAACCGGGACTCGAACCCGGGACGCCTAGATCACGGGGAAGACGCGCTACCCCAAAGCCAGGACGCCGGCATGTCAAATTTTAATGTCATTGAACCGACAGAAAATGTTTAGAATGCATATTCTCGTGATTGATTCAGTAAAAATGTAAAAAATCTATATTTCATTACTAGTTGATCAATGCGATGCAAGATATCATGCGGACTTACCTTTGACTCACAATTTTATAAGTGGGAAGTGGGACTACACCTTCATTGGATAGTGTGTGAGATAGTTTCCGCAATTACATTCCCTCTTGTTTTGGTGTGTTTGTGTACCACATCACTTCACTTCTAGTTACGCATTTCTATACAGAAAATATTTGTTCCAGTGAGCTCTACCATCTCTCAACTTTTGTTATACAAATTAAGACTAACCCTGCTATAAGCTTTAAGTGACGTATCCTTTTCTTTTATTATAATTTACTGGCCATAGATCGATAATAGTAATCTATCCTTGAGTTTCGTATCTCATATCCTTTTATAACCAGAGACAGTTATGTCCTGGAGACTTTTTCACATACACTCTAAAAAATATACACGCATATTATTAACGGTATATGGTTATCAAATAATAAAGAGCCTATAATAGCCCGATTCTGTATAATTTAGTTTGTAGATAAATCTTCGAGTTGCGGTTAATACATAAGTATCAAAAAACAGAATATGTATTTGGACACAATTTCTCACCGATTAAAACCAAAATTTAGCACAGAATTAGAATTTTGGTTGCAAAATCCTGGTTTAAATTTCCAACATTAATTATCGCTTTTATAGGCTTGTGAAAGTGTACAGACCGACAGACGTATCAGCCCCTGACGATTTGGCTTCAAATTTAATAAACATCTACACTTTAGATATTGAATTTGTATACCATATTTTTTACTCCTTTTCTTTCCGTTTTATGGTATTGTACTTTATTTATTTTCGGAGTGCCAGATAAAAAAATTTCCATTGAATTGAGATCTCTGAAAATTTCACGAAAATCGGTACATTTGAATTCAGGCCATAGAACAAATTCCATTCATCAAGCACAAAACAATTTTGAGTTAGCAGATTCACTGGTGGAGGAACCTAGCTCCAACAACTATTTTTCGGGTTCCGAGAGATCTGAAACTTGGAGGTTCGTCAAAATTCCAATTTATATTTTTTTTAACATTACAATACTTGCTTTTTTATACTTCGTATACCAATAAAGAAAGAAAAAAAAACATTTGCATGCCTAGCCACTATAAAATTATGTTAGGAAATCAAGAAACAATATGTTAATTAGAATTTTCTATATCTCATTTTATAATGAAAACATATTTTTAAACTTATTTGGATATAATTTATTGGTTAGTCAATACATGAAATATTTATTCGGTTTGAACACATTAATGAAAGAGTTAGTGAGGCTTAACATTTCTTTACAAGCAAAAGATTTCTAAAAAATATAATTGGCAGAAAATATTATCAGCACAAGAGGAGTTTTAATTACACTTTGATATATTCAATATAGTGTACAGTATTTAGAAAATCAGATACCATTGCTAACATGCATTGACACTTCAAATTAATTTAATTACACTTCAAACAAATTTAATTAACATGCATTGACACTTAAAATTAATTAAATTACACTTCAAACTTTAAATATGAATTAATTAAATTAATTAAAATGAAAAAATTAAAATGGGAAATTAATTAAATTGTAAAAATGAAGAATTTGTAATATCAAAACATAAAAAAATATTCAGATTTTGCACATTTAATATTCTTTTTAGTGCTAGTTATGTAAAAATTTAAATTGAAAAATCAACTTAAAAAATAAAATTCAATGGTAATTACTTCACACTAATTATATGCAATTAGGAAACGGTTCGCCGACATTTAAATTAGACTGAAATATTAAGAAACTTATTACTCTATCGAATACTTTATATTATTTTACTCTAGTTAAAGTCATTCATACATTTTAAGAAATTCATGATAAATTTTAATCATAATTTAATTTTAAAATCGAACTGGAAATTATAATTGTTAGAAATTCTTATTAATTTTTTTTGCCTCCATTTTTGTAATAGGATTTTCATATCATGTCAGAATTAATAAGGAATAAGAAGAAATGTTTATTTTCACCTCACTGAATCTTCGCTAAGAAAAGCAAAATTCAAAAACATTCCACTCTTTCATTTTGTCTGTCTGTCGACTTTAATAACTTCCGATTGAGCTATCAACTTAATATGTTCTTTTCATCACTGATTAAGTTCAACATTGTTGTGTTCGACAACATAATTTTCGCGACACCCTTTTTCAACATATAACAACCACCACCAGCTAACCTGCCTTTCATTTAGTGACTTTTTCTTTCAATTTTCCAGTCATGTTAACACTTTATGGTTCTGCAAGTAATCCCATTTCATTGTGAAATTTCTTCTTCCAGGACCTTTTCTTTTCTGGAATTACGGTCCATCTACTTTCGATTATGAAGCATTTCGTCCCTGCCTTATGTTTTATATTTTACTTCCAGTCCCTCTAGAAACTTTCTCTGAGGATATTTCGAATTCCGTTCTTTTTGCACCGGCTGGCACTTTTTCTTCTCTCGACTTTTATCGTAATTTAATTGCGTTGTTCTCGGGTCTTTTCAGCCACCCTTTTGGCACATTTTCCCTGGAGACAAAGCCTGGACAGAGAACAAAAGGCCTTCGTCTTATTTAATAAGTAAACGGAGAAGAAAAATTCATTTTAACTTATTGATTCGTCCGAATCTGTGCTAAATTTAACTTCGACGGCATTTCCAATATTTTAGTGAAAAAAATGTTTCTTATATATATATATAGCATTATAGTGAGAGAATTATTCTATGAAATGTGAAAGGTATCAATCGGATCTAAATGATTTATTTTAAAAAAATTAGGTAATAAAATATTTAAAAAAAACCATCAAAAAATTAATCCTGGACTAAAGTGATACAATTTTGTGTGTGTGTGTGCGCTCGCGCGCGCGTGTGTGTGTGTGTGTGTGCGTATGCGCGTGTATGTGCGTGTGTACGTGTGTGTAGATGCATATTTGAATTAGTTATTCTTTTTATATGGTTCACTGTATTTATAAAATTAGCAATAATTTTTCTTTTTAACATTTCCAAAAACTAACTGTTCTCAGGCAGTAAAATGCATTTCTTTTCTGCTTATCTCAATGACAAAGAATTTAAGTACTTGATTTCCATCATTTGGAAATTTGTGTCACAAAAATAAACTATCCGAATATACATAATGGTATTTGAGTCAACTGGTTTGAAAATAAATAAGGCCAAGTAGATTTAAGTGCCATAAACTGCACATATATCTTCTACAAACATGCAATAAAAGTATAAAATTTTTAAACATTCAGTAAGTAAGAAAAAAAAGAAAATCACATATTAGATGGCTTTAATTTGAAAAAAAAAATATCAACTTCTATGTAATATGTAAAACGCTTTGTATTATTTTAGATAAGAAAGCCTTAATTAATCTTGAAATGTTTTCTCTCTATTATAATTCACTTCAAAAATTGCATAATTTTATTAAAAAATTAATTTCTTGCACATTAATTTGTTTTAACTTTTCATCTCATAGTTAACGATGCAATAAAATTTAAACATTTCAAACTTTAAACATCAAGAGCATCTGAAACAAGTTAGTATTGTATATTATACACTGAACATTATTACGGAATTTTAAAAAACGTAGTTGTATTTCAGGACAAATTTTATTTTTAAAAGTTACACATTATTGAAAGTTCTCCCATTCATAAATTCTCTTTATCTTATGACATGAAGATTAACTCAAAAATCATTGAATAGGATATAATTTCATGAATAATATTTTTAAAAATTGAAAAGAGCACTATTCTTTTTCTTGCTGATGATTTTAGAAACCTTAAAACATTCTAAAAACTATAAAACACACTAAGTATATTAAAGCTAATTTCCTTATTCTTTACCTACTTTTATATAATATTGTACTACGCAATTAAATGCAAATATTATACGAGGACCGTTTTTTTTCAATCTAAAATGGTGTTTAAAAAAAGATAAGTGAATTAAATATTAGAATTTGAGTACAACCATAGCTACCTTTTGAAAATAACGCAATTAAAATTCAGAACATTTTTTTAATTCATGGATTAGGTTCCTACACCCTTTTTCCAAAGAAAAAAAAAGTTGCCGCCTGTGATATACTTTGAGTTTTAATATTCCTTTGAAGCTTCTCATTAAATTAAAATTATTATTTTTGCATCCTACTCAGTTCTTCAATTCAAAGAAGAGATGAAATCACTCGGTTATTACCTGCATTTTCCATTAAGGGGAACGAGGGCGTAAGGCTATCGAAACTGAATATCTTTTTCAACAATCGAATAGCATGCCAAATGCTTGTCGGCATGGAATGTTATAGAATAGGAATGTTTAAACATTCTTTTTTCATAGTCTTTCCTTAAAAGTAATTTCATACCATTTCTCAACTAATGAGGATATTTAAATAATTGCTACAGTATTTGTCACATCACAGATAGCAAAGGTTTTTGGAAGAGAGTATTGGAATATTATTCAGCCAATATGGCAATTGCCTGAATCTTCACGAAATTTATGTTGAAAAGTAATTATGAATGTATAAAACATTGGGTAAATAATTTATTTGTATTTACCTTTTAGCATATCGATGCCCGAAAAGAATTTCACATTTTAAGAAGTGAAAACTTTTATAACAAAGTTTTAAAGAATGATTCTGTATTTATAAACAATTAATTACTGTATAGTAGAAGATGTGTAGATCTAAAATAGTTCAATTATATCACTTATTTGTATTATATGAAGTATCCAATCTGATAGCGACCCAAAAGCGAATTTCTCAATTCTTATAGATAAACATATACTTCCAAATGAAAGAAATTCTTCAAATGACATAAAAAATATATATATTTATGATGTTTCAATCCATAAAGGTGCTTTAGACAAAATAATGAACTCTAAATTATTATACAGTATTCTGGTTTTATTAACGATACTTATTATATATGTTTAATACACCAACCTTAGATAGAAAAATAAAAGGAAAGAATGTTTCATCTCTTCTGAATTAAAAATGTTTTGATGGGTGACATTTTAAATATCGCTATTTTAGAAATAAACGTTTGAAACTTTTTTCTGTTTAAAATGTTACTGCATCCAAAATAGAATAATAAGTTACTAAATATAACTAATATAATAATTTGATTTAAAAAGGATTTACTAAACATGAATAACAAGTCA
>JAPMOR010067944.1:0-16170 GCA_026543865.1 Argiope aurantia | reverse complement strand
TTTTGTCACTCTTTATGCTTCGAAATTTGAATGCAAATTAGCCTTATGAATTTAAACTAGTTGCATTTAAACATAAAAAGAATTCAATAATAAAATAAAATGCATCTTGTAATATAAGTATTTAATATTTACAAATAAAACATGTACTTTTTAAAAATTGTAGAAAAAAAAGATTACAATGCATATTTTTTCTTCTTCAGAAATATGATTTGATTAAACTCTTAGAGGGAAAACCAGTGGTCAAAAGAATACTAATTTCGAAATGTGAATGAAATAAATTTTATACTTTCAGGAATAGAATCAAAAAAAGTTACATATCTGAAAATTAAAGAAAAAATAGTCAAACAATTATTAATGCAAATGCAATTATATCATTATTGAATAATTCAATAACAATCACGATAAATAAATGTTGATTCTAAATGGTGTAAAAATTCAACAGCAGCTAACAGATATAAAAAATAATTTATTACTAACTCATTTGATATATATATATAAAAAGAAAGTAAGTTATCGATGATGAATATTTTTTATTTGATGTGAATTTTATTCGCTTGCTTTTATATCCTTTATGTTCTTAATTGTACATCACAGATATTTGATTTTGTTATGGCTAATGCTTATAATTTTGTTAAGGTTTCTCTTTTTTTCCATAACACTTTCAGTGAAGATAAATATCCTGTACACTTTAGAATGACTCAAAATCTTCTACGTTCCGTCTCCTAATCACTTATTATTTTTTTATTTTGCATGTGTATGAAAAGCAGGTGAAATCATAATTAGGAATTGTATCATGCATATTGTCAGATTTTTTTTTGTTTCTACTTGTACATGCAAAGTATGAAGTCGTCTGAAAATTGACTGTCTCTGATTGACAAACTGATATATGGTATCTTTATTTTCTTTCCACTTTTCAATTATTTGCAAGCTTATATCATTCTTAAGTTATTAAATCATCAGCAAATAAATGTTATTCAGTTCTGTAACTACTATTATTTTATCAGAAAATAAATGCTTTTCTGCGATATAATTAATATAAATTCACTAAAAAACAAAACTATAATAATATAGAACCTAAGTTTCTTTGGAATTTTTAAATTTGATTACTGATATGGAATTGAAATAGAAAGTGGCGGAAAACATTCCTTCTTTTTTCCTGAAGCAATGTATGTCAATCAGTAATTTAAACAAACCCTTTTTTCTGTTCTGCGCTCCAAAACAGAAGGGAAAGATACTAATATCACATTCATCATTGTCACTGGCAATCATTTTTTCTAATCTTGAATAAGAATAATTATTCTGATAATTGTTCGAAAGTAGAAATTGTTTAAAATCATGCTTTTGAATTTACAAAATATTTAACAAATCAGTGTTGATGTTGAAGGAAAGGGTATATATTTCAGCCTGCCAGGATTTAATGAGCAAACAGTTTTCATTTTAGAATCATTTCAATTGAATTTATTTTAAGAAATAAAATGTCATAAATATTTTTATTATGAGAAGAAATAATGGAAGTATAAATGGATTTCAACCATAATAAAAAAAAGGTAAAAAATGTAAAATTTTTACATTATTAAACAATATTAAATAACATTATTCGTAAGTGGAATCTGACGATGATACTAAGAAAAAAATGTATTGATTATTAGATATTTAATTATCGCGGAAAGGTTATAACAATTGTACATTGAAGATATAATTTGCTTAATGAGTCAGATTGAAGGTCACAGAAGAAATATTCATAGTAAATAAAATTCTATAATGTAATTAAAATCATCACACGAAGTTACACAATGAATTTAAACAACATTGTTGAAAAATACTGCCTATTTTAAATGAGATTTTTTTAGTATTACTTCAGTACCATTCATTTCTTGATTTATAATTTATAATCAGAAATAGCATGGAGTCTTGGAATCAAATTTTTCTCAAATTTACTTTACTAAGATTATGTTATTTACAAACAAATTTGCTAAAATTAATTCATTTATTAATAATTAAATTCTGAAGAATATTAAATTATTGTATTCTTGTACAAAATACACAGATGTACAAACAATCGAAATTCTTTCTCGTCGAGAAACGGATTACAAAATTAAAGTTAAATTAAAGCATGCAAAAAAAAAACCCTTCTTTAAAATCATATAATTGTGAATTAAAATGTTATAAATAATAAAGTTATTGACTGATGCAATAAAAACTGAGAACAATGAATATTCGCAGAATAAACTCATATTCCTCAGGTTATTTATTGAATTGTTCAACTTAATACAACAAAAATTTGTTTACGAAGTAGGAGAATATTTTCGGGCAAGTTAAAAAAAAAACTCGTCTGTCACTTAAAGCAAAGCGGTTTTGCAAAACATATGCAACATTAGAATTTTCATTTCGCCGCGATTGCCATTGTAGATTTTTTTTTGCCCGAAGCCTTGAGTAAGTATTCATAAATTATATAGGAAGTAGTTAAAGTAACGAAAAAGTTAAAAAAGTAATTGAATAAAGAAAAAAACTAATTGACTTGATTTTCCGCACTGAACTATGATGACGTGTAATGGACATAATTAAAGTAATTTTGTATAATTTGTCAAAAAATATCCATTATTTGTTTTAAGTAATGTAATTTTATGTAAAAATTGAGAATAGAAATTCCTGAATAGTGTATAAAAAATAAATTTCTGAATAAATTAATAAAATATTTTTGTCATCATTAAAAAAAATTCGCCACTCCAATAAAATATTCAAGAAATGAAGAAGACAATGTCAACAAAATCATAATGTTGAAAATGGTTGTATATTTTACAACATATCAAAATTATAATTTAGCTGTATGGTACTCTCTCTCTCTCTCTACTTTCCTATTATTTCCGTATAAATATTTTATCTTATAAATAATCAAATATTATTAAACTTAAGCGTTACATTCAATCAAATATTCTCAACATACATCGTCATAAATCACCTTCAATTGTAGAAAGTTACTTTTTTCACAAACGATTTTTTATTATTGCTTTGATTTATTCGTTTATAACCTATTCTAGTAATAAAGTTGAAATAATTTATTCGAAGAATTCAATTTTATTGTTTCAAAATTTGCAAATTTCTAGTCTGATTTCTGCTTATATTTTCCACACAGATAATAAAGAATTTCTTTTTCATTAAAATAGCAGCATTCTGGAAACCTGAAACCTCAGGAATATTTCAGAGTTTCAATAACAGATCTCATTTGATAGCTTAATTTTATCATACATTATCATATTAAGACCCTGAGAGTAACAGCTTTCAGATATGGCAGATAATTGTTTCTTGGATAATAGGAGCTCATTCTTCCTTCGTTATAATTTTATTTATGATTTTAATAAAAAACAGTTTCTCAAATTTTCATTAAGCTTTTAAAACATTTTAGTTTATTTTGCAACCAGACTTTTTATTGTTTTATTTTACCGTGTTACCTAAGAGTGTTACGACAATATTAAATTAATTTTCCTTTGTTCAATTTATTATCGCTTTATAATTAAGAATAAGTTTTCAAAATAAAATTAATTTAGAAGGAAAAAGAATATAAAACAGATCTGTCCTGCATGAACTTTCAGAACAAAATTATAAATACCTTATAATTTTTTTCCTACGAATTCATGATATTTCAAACCTTACTTTTTATTAAAATCACTACATGTTGGAAAAAATCAGAATATTTAATATTTTTTGACAGCAAAATCTGGCTTCCTGAAGAGCATGTAAAAATTTGTCCTCTAAAATTCATTTTTTAATTTTTTTAAAAGGTGAAATGGAACAAAAAGGGTTACAAAATTTCAAAAGTTTCTTTTCGTTTAATTTCACAACACAGGAACTGCAGTGCACGTTCAAATAATGTATTTACTGCCACATTATTGCATAAAATATTTTATTGAATAATCTATGCAATTTTAGAATTTGGCTGTAAAGATTTTGTATCCAAAATCATACGTCTCTTTGATTACTTTTTGAAAAAATCATTTATTTTTAATCTTTTCACCCAGATTTCAGAAAAGCAGCAACTTCGAAAATCATAAAATTCTAGATATGAAATCTTGAATTTTTTAAAACTATTTTCTCTGTATACATCTTGAATATGAGAAAATTAAAATGAAATCAGAGCAAATAGGAAATATTTACCTTCTTTAAGGGAATAAATTATAAAAACAGTGTGAAGATATTTTAATAGACAGTAGACTTCCATGTGTAATATTATCCTGAATATTTATTAATTCAAAGGGAATTTACACTTAAAATCTGAATTTATTATTGTTGTCCCAAATAAAGAAGATTAAAATCTACCTTATCTTTCCCTATTCCAGAAAAGTCTGCATCTAATTGAATAACATTCATAAAATAACTATGCAAATACAACTTTATATAATATTCTGATAATATCATGGTACTATCTTTATTATTTACGAAGTTCCATTCTAAATTCTGAATATATAATAAAAAGGAAATGATAAGTATCAAAAAATGTGCATAATAGAATCTAGAAACAAGTGATAATAGATTGGATAAGAATGGATTAAAACAAAAAATATGTATCTGAGTTTTTAAAATAAAAATTATTACTAATGTTCATTCCAAGATTCAGAAACCCTCCTCGCTTTTGCGCATGCGTCAAGAGCAGTCCATTTCGTTTTAAAAAAAAGAGGGTGGGAGGTTGAGAGGAAAGATGGAACGAGAAGATATTACATTTAGCAATAAGGTAAATTCATATTATTCGTGGAATCAGGAAACTTAATAAATGTTCATCTTTCTACGTGCCATCCCTTACCGAAGTATAATCATCAACAAGTGAAAACTATAATAAATTTAATGTTTGAAATTCGAATTTAATGGTACATACTCCCTTTCTTCTTCTTATTTAATGTCAAGCACAGCATTGCTATATTTACTCATTTTACATAATTCCTTTCCAATTCTTTTTATTAAATAATGAAAAAAACAGTATTAATGCATTTACATATGGTACCTGCTTCCTTTCTTCTTCTTATTATTTTTTAATGTCAAGCACATTATTGCTGTATTTATTCATGATACATACTTTTTCTTATTATTATTATTTAATGTCTAGCATACTATTTCTGTATTTACTCAGGTTACATTCTTCCTTTATTTTTCTTATTATTTAATGCAAGCATAGTATTGCAGTATTTACTCATAGTACATACGGTTTTTTTTTCTTCTTATTATTATTATTTAATGTAAAGCACAATATTCCGTATTTACTCATGGTATATTCTTTTTTTCTTTTTCTTCTTATTTAATGTCAAGCACAGTATTGTTGTATTTACTCATGGTATATACTTCCTTTCTTCTTCTCTTTCTTCTTATTTAATGTCACGGACAGTATTGCTGTATTTACTCAGGGTAGATACTTCCTTTCTTCTTCTTATTATTATTTAATGCCAAGCATAATACAGCTGTATTTACTCATGCACATGAATCTGTTACATTTGAAAATAAAACATTTTCGAAACAAACATACGGTTACTCGCAATGAATTAATTTCTCTACTTAAAACGAATGCCCAAACAATAGTTCCAGTGATTAACATTACACATCTAATTTTTCAACTATGATAGTATCTTTTGGACAACTTTTCAAAGATTAATTATACTTTGTCCTTGAATTCAAAGGTCATTGTGAAATACTATGTGTTTTGTCTTACCTCATACTTCCTGTGATCTAGCTTCATAATAAGATTAATCCTGTATTGCTCTTTCCTGATTTATCGATCGTGTTTTGTTAAAACGTTTTTGTACTTTGTTATGTTTTAAAGGAGTATGGCAATCATGGAACAAATTTAATTGAGAATCTTAGTAAGTGATTAAAAGTTTCTTTCATTACTAAAAATTAAACACCCTAAAAGATATTTAGTTGATTTGGATGTAGAAATACCAAAAATTGAAAGCACCCAACTTGAAGTATTCATAGTTTTTACTGGATTTAACGGTTTATTTGTATTTGTATTTTTGATAATAATTGGTATTTAATTGCTCAGGAAATAAAATTCGTATCGTTTGATCAATTCTTATTGAATCCATTTTCCATTTCTTTCTGTGTTTTATTTTGTCTTTTTTTAAAAAATTAATCAATGATTGAAAGGTATCGCAAAGCAGATATATTTAAAATATCTAGCATAAGAATTACTTTTATGCAAGTACTTAAAGTATGTTTACTTCAGTTATCTCTCATATCTCTAAGATCATTCGAGTTCATGTACCTCGGAATACTAGAACATCCGATTTTCTCTTTCAAAAATAAGAAAAATTCCTTATCTCCACTCAAAAACCGCAAACCCTGTTCATTTTCTTACGGGGAATATTATGCAAATGAGGATCCTGTTTCATTGATAGCTATTAAATAAACGTATGTCTTTGGAGACTTTTGAGAAACCCACCCCGTTCCTTTCCCCGAACATATCTGAGGAAGCATATTTAGTGAACAAATCACGCACCTCGAGTATTCAATCAATCACACTTAACAAGGGGGGGGGGGGGGATTTCACAGTGACATCTGGCCTTTCTGGCGCATGTCGTAATTTTGTTGAAAGGGCATTTCGGTCCTTTCAATACTGATAGAGTTAATGACTTAGATATTAAAATTAATTATTCTATGGGAAACAACCGTAAAATATATATATGTAGAAATTTCAAATCGTGAAAATGAAAGTAAAATTAAGTAATGCTCAATAAAGTTAATCTTTGCCATAATCCAAGACGATAAAGTAAGCTAGAAAGAATATCGGCGTACAAGACAAAAAATTTCTATGTCAATATTACCAGTCTAGAAAAATTTATAACTCGCTAAATTAAAATAAATAAACCAACCACTAAATAATATGCATTTATGAGTATTATTCGTTTAGTTAGAGTTCGGTAATACCTTCGTAATCGTCAGATTTAGGGTTAGGTAAAATTCGTTTTTCATGTTAGGGTTTTGTTTTGTTTTGTTTGTTTTATTATTAATCTCACTAGAGTGGGAAATTTATATCGAGGTAGAAGAATCTTATTGTAAATTAAGGGAAACCCACCAGAATTCCAATGGATTTGCATTCCAGAATGTCACTGTCTGAAACACTTGATGTGTCGCTTTCAGTATAAGCATTGGACCCATGTGCACTATGTAGACATATTAAGCCTTTTGAAAGAAAGCACAGATGCAACACCGATCTTTAAAGAGAAGATGATTTAATATTTGTAATTATAATCTGTGCGTACTGTCATTCACTCCATCCATTGCATCAGACATGCTATTAATATATGGATGGAAAAAAAAACTTGACATTATGAATCCATCGACCTGAAAATTAATCATTTGTCAGAAAGCCTTTTTTATATATAGAAGTCTTTATTTGTCTATGTGATAAAAAAAACTGTGAATATTTTAGAGCAAATCCTAGAATGAAAGGCGTATTCATTTTTTTTTTCAAGAGAAAAAGAAGAAGATGAATTTAAGAGCCCGAGTGTAAAAATAAATGTAATTAATCAAAAACAAATTCAATAGTTCACAGGAGTTTAAAAAGTGAAATTAATATGAAAACAATTTTATCCGGAAAGAAAACATAAAGCAGAATTTTGCCAAAAGTAACTATCTTTTACAATCTTGGTGATTCTTTGAAATGTTAAAATAAAAAATAACATATTTAAGCGATAAAACATTTAACGGAAAAATCTAGCATGTCAATTAGCCTTTCATTATTCATTTTACCAGAATATTTGCAAGTTGTGATACGGAAAGATTGAATCACGTTATCAGTTATGATACCATTTTAGAATTGACAAATTTAATAGTTCTGATCTGAAGAAAGATTAATTTTTTGACTTATTACTTCCTTTATGTTTAGAGGGTGAATTTTAATTTTTGTAAAGATTCAGCAACATATGATAAAGATCTTTCAGATATGATGATAAGTTCTTTGTGCTTAATTTTCAAAAATAATCAAATATATTACCTATTGACTCGTATATTTAACAATTTCATTATTTGAAGGGGAGCTAAACATGCCATTTTGTAAATATTAAAGTTGCTAAAACTATGTTTTATCGAAACACAATTTTAAAAGAACGAGTTGAAACTCCCAAGAGTTATAAATTAGCATAGTGAAATAATAAGAAAGAAATTATTCTAAAGGAAAATGAAGGAAGTCATGGAATTTTAAGTACGAATTTTCATTTGAAAGTTAAAAAAATTCAGACAAAATGTCGACTTTGAAAATGAAGAAATACATCTCTAATATATATTTAAGACCGATATTTTCGTTATTTTGATAACAATATTAGGCACAATTCTACAAAAGCATTCTGAAATATCGATAGAACTCATTCCTCTTAATTAAGTAGAAAGTTGTAAAAAATGTTATATTAATTAAATAAATGGAAATTTGTTTATGATAATTCGTAGATTAAATTCTATATTCGTAGATGATCAACATGTAGTGATAAAGCTGTATTTTTAAAAAATTCAAACAAATAAAAAGTAAAATAAAAATTAAAATGAAAATTTTGATAACTCCATTCCTAATAAATACCTACTACCCATAAAATGTTAAAGTTGATAGTTCTACGTCCAATTATTTGCCATGTAAAATGTCTTGAAAGAATTTATCATCGTGTATATAGAATTTATCATCGTGAAGTTATAGCATCACGCATATCACTTGACGCAATATACAGATTATATCTTATCCTATAAACATTATTGTTTAATCTGAAATTATTGTTTTAAGTTAACCTGAATAATGTCATATTTATAGTTACAAGAACTATATAACACAAATACACTTTAATAAAAAAAACGTATTTAAAACTATTTTAAAGCATATTGAAATGAATGGATATAGGATACTTATATTCCCTTCTAATAATATATTGATTCTAAAAAAATTTTAAAGCTTCACTTACAGCTTATATTTTCATTATCTATACTTATAATAAAGCTCAATGTGTGTGTGTGTGTGTGTTGGCGCTCTACAGGCCAGACCATTCACCCTACAGCTACCACATGTGGCACATGTATACCTTGGAGGCCGGAAATGTGCACCTGGGAGTAATTTTTAAGAATTTTTAATTGTAATTTTATTTATTTAAAAATTAAGCGAAATTTTGGCGTGTTTCTGCTATAACTTCCGAAAATATTACCGCACAAAAAAGATTTTTACATCAAGTTAAAGATCAAAAATTTATCTTTTAAATGATACCAATGTTTTAACCTTAAAATTAAATTTCTATTTTTAATGAATTTTTAAATAAATATTTTAACTCTATTTTTCAAGAATTTTTTTCGTACATAAAATAAAATTTAAGCTGCACGAGCACGTTTCGCATTCATGGGAAAAAATTAGCTTTTTACAAAGTGTTGCCATCACATTGATTAAAACTCCAATAAAAAATAAATGAAATCTTTTTGGAAATGAAATCTGCAAAAATATAATTTTCGGCACGTGTCTGTAGGAAATGAAACAAATATGAAATATTATTTTTTCTAAAAAATAAATTCAAGAAAAATTATTTTATGATCTTTTACACTCTCTATATTATTAATCCAATAAATCAGTTTTATTTTAAGGCAAGTTTTGTTTAATATGAACAGCTCATTTGTAAACCTTTAGTGAGACACAGATCTGCTAAAATGATATAAATGGAAAATGATTATATTTTATGTAACTTGATTCAATAAATGCTCTAATAAATAACGAATTTCTGATTTCACATAAAGCTTCTGCTGTGGAAATCACGATGAACAAAATGTTCTTGAAACACTCATATTTTAAATAAAAAGAGTTAATTTGCAATCAACTAAATCAATCACTTAAACTAACTGATTTATGAAAATTTGAATATCACTATTGAATAAAAAAAGGATAATTTTAGATTTTCCATCGATAGTTTCAAAGAAAATACGCCAATCAGCGCACAGGTTTCTCAAGATTAATTGGCCTAAGATTATGAAAATGGTGAGTTTTTCTAAATTTTTAACATTTAAAACTTCATAAATAAGTCTTAGTTGATCCTGGGAAATAGAAACATTCATTCATTTATTTAAAATTTGGTGTGTCCAGAATATTTCTCAGAATATGATACCTTACTGCATTAAATTTAGACTTCATAATTTTCGAAATATATTTATAGGCCGGAACAAAATATTATTATTGATTTCATTTCAATCCTTTTGAAAGCAAAACTAAAAACTGAATTTTATACTGAATCTGAGAAATTTTTGTTGAATTAGTGTTTTAGATATTACATAAACTATGAAAAATATTTTGTAGTTAACATAAGACTTAAATACCGAGCGATTCTGTTTGCAATACTCATATTCAATAATAATAATAATTAATTAATAACAATAAAGATGATAAATAAAATAAAACGCTTGGTTTTATTAAAAAATATCTTAATATTAATTGCAATTTCGTCATTTACATTTTAAATTAAAGTTGAAGTTTTACCAGAAATGGCAACAAATTAGCAAAATATATATAGTAAATTGAACGAAACGATCTAAACAGTATAAGTTTGGTATGACTATCAAAATTTGAAGATTAAAAATGTTTTGTTTGAGAATCCTTTAAGAGACCAGTTACTTAAAATATTTAATTGAAAATTGTAGCGAGCGGTAATACTGGCGAACCGGCTGGTCGCCAAAGGCGGCTAGTCCTCAATAAATCTAGTTCTTCCATCTTAAAGCAACACCCGAGTAAGCAAATAATTTTTTTCATCTTTCTGCATATTTTTCTCATAAATTATTTAGATGAAGAGAAATAGTTTCTACTCAATGAAAGGCGAACGCAAGTCATATCAAGAGATTTCTTTTATTTTAGAATAATATTTTTGAGAGAGATATGCTAGAAGAAGATTATTTATGATTCGTGTTATCATAATTTTACATTAAATCTCGGATATTATGTGCCTGATTCGTGTAATTCATGCAATTCATTTCTTCTAATGCGTAAAATTTTATTTAAATAGTATTGATGTCTTTAAATTCAAAAGTACGAAATAACGTCGGGAACACGTTAATTTTCGTTTCAAAAATCTTTACACAAAGACAAGTAAAATATCGTAAGTAAGCTGTAATAAAAAAGAAAGTTGCTTCATGTTGTTTTCACCCGAAATGCTATAATAGATCAATGTAAAAAAAGAAATCATTAAAAAAATAGGCAAAAGTTTAATAATTTGAGAAGCACTTAGAAAACGGTACAGTACTTTTTTCCTGTGTGATATATTTTTTCTTTTAATTTTTTTCTTCATTTATTTTAAAAATCTCCAGTGCATTTATATTTTTGATTTACCATGGTTCATTATGTATATTTTTTAAAAATTACTTATATTCAATCTCAGCTTTACATCATTCTTTCCATATGGATTTATTATCAAGCATTTGGGATGAAAATAGTATTAATAGTATTTTTTACTTAATTGATCAATTTAATTGATCTGTTTGCAGAAAATTCTATTATTCCTTTTGTGAACCACATTAATTTCATCTCCTGATAAGTTATTTATGCAGTCGAACGACGTGTTTTTAAAACTGTTCTCCATTTATTTTCCACTTTTAAAATTATTTTACGATATATATACATACACACATATAACACGCAAACACTATAATAAAGGAAGAAGAAGATGATAGAACAAATCAGTTAATGCATTAATGGTTCGCCAGGGGATGAAATCATAGTTCCAATAGAAACACACACATACATATAAAATAAATCGCTGTATTAGGGTTAATATATTTATTTATATAAAATCTTTTTAATCCTTTTTATTTTTGTTTGCATAAATTATGCTTGGATTTCGGCATATTCGAATCGATTTATATTCATTCGGATGATGTTCTTCGCCAGCTAATATAATTTGTTTACTAAAGTTAATTTCCATGTGGTTAATATTTGGATAGATATGCCAAAATTATTTCTACTGAATTGAAGTGTAATATTTTTGGTAAAATGATTTAAAATGTGTAATTTAATCAGAAAAGCATAACCTGCATGTAATATTCATCAACTCCGTATCACGTGAAGGTCCGAGTGATATCTACCAGTGTCAAATTTTATATTTTTAATAAGAAACGCTGTTTGCTTTGGTTCTTTAAAAGCCAAATTCCATTATCGGCATAAATTTTGATTCTTTACAATTTCTGTTCAGATGTTTTCAGATTTAAATCAATGAAATATATTTCCAATAATTGTTTACCCTCATTTTTGTATAATTATTATTCAATATTCGTAATTCTACACGATTTCAATTTGAAAATTTCAAACGAACTTAGTGCGATTTGTTGTTAATGTGCACATAAGAAAACAAATATATTTTTAAAAATTCTTTGTTTATGAAAGGTATTGAATATTTTATATTTTCAACCCTCTATCCGTAACATTCTCCTTTTACGGCACTATAAATTATAATTTTGAAAAAAATCAGATTTAAATGAAGAATCAATCGTATGTTCAATACTTTTTTTTCAGATATGAATATGTTTTCCGCTTCATGAAAAGTAATTCATTGAATACATTTAAAATGACAATGTGTGCTTTAATGTAATTAGTGTGTTCCGTGTGCTGTTAATTAGAGACAAATTTCACTTGTCTTACAAAGATTATATATTTTATTTATATGGGAGATAATTACAATCTATTTTTTTTTCATTTTATTCATTCCTATTTTGTGTTTTCTGTTACCAACATCATTTTCGCGTAGCCCCAACTTGTACATAGTATATTCCTATGTCCATAAGTAACCGTAAACAGATTGTAAACTTCAAATTTAGGCTACACAAATAAAAAGATGAAAGATATACTAATTTTGAAATTAATTCCAAATATGATGATTAATATACCATTACATTCACCGTCTTTATCAATTGGGACGATTAACATTTCAACAAAAAGTGAATATTTTAAAATCAATTTAAAAACTTGAGAATTTTTTTTTCTTTATTCAATGAATCATTTGTAAATATAGAAAAAAAATCTAAAAAAGAGAGACGTCTTTTTCAAATAAACTTTCTAAAATTACAGATAGTTTAATTTAATTTCAAAACAAAGGTTGAATTTAAGCATGTAATTATCTTTTTCCATTCAATCAGAAAACAGAGAAATAAGCATTAATTTTACATAAAAGAGACAAATATATAAATTATCGATAAATGAGAAGAAATTATTTTTCAGTTTACAATTGTATTTCAGAATTATTGTTTATTTTATCGTTTGGCAAAAAGGATTAAAATCGGCTGAAATTAATGAATCGGTAAAATTGGGATTCAATAGTTGCATTTAGTTTAATATAACTTATTACAATATATTCTTTTGAATTTAGCTTTTTTTATTTTTCTGATTGCAATTATTTGTAGAACAAAAATTAAATTATTATTTTTAATTTAAATATTTTTCAAATCAAAATTGTGTGATCTCCAATCATATATTACATATATATGAAAATTTCACATATATATGAAAATTTCACATATATATGAAAATTTTATTATTCTCATTATATTTAACGCTTGATACTTTGCACTACAAAATTTTCGTAATTCATTGCACTTAATATAATTGTATAAAATATTGTAAAAATTCATCTTTAATTGAAATCTCATTCAATATCAATACAGAAAAACGAAATGAAAACTATAGAAAACTGCCTACATTTCAATAAAATTTCGTAAATATTCAATATTTTATAGGTTTATCAACTGCAAATAAATCAGAAATTTTTAAACTTCAAAAAATACTTGATGCAAATGAAATATAAATTAAGAATTACTTTTAATTTTAAATGCAGAATAATAAAGATATAGTCATTTATAATAATAAATCAAAATGATATGAGAATAATTAGTATTTATAGATAAAGAAAAAAATTCGCACCATGACAGGTAAAATACGATGCTGAAAAACACAAGTTTCATTTAATTTTGATTTATAATTTTTGTAATAAATATCATCAAAGTAATACATTTCTTTATATTTTTATAATTTCAATTATTCCATGAATCATCAACTAAATATTTTAAAATTTAAGTGAATAGTGACATATGAAGTTAAAATAAAAAAATATATATACTAGGAAAATAAAAATAAAAATGGATTATATTAATGTTTAAAGTTGGGATATTAGTCATTTAAAATATAAAATAAATTTGAGAAAATTGTAAAAAGGCATGACTTACTTTATAAAATCCCCAGCTGAAATCCTTAAAGCGTTGTGTGCTCAACTTTCTATGCTATGAACCTACACAGACACCTGCTGTCACACTTTATAAGAGAAGAGATGGAAAGGTAATCATTTTTCCCGCTCCTACTTCCAGACGAGATCTTTTTGTTCCCGAAGATTTGTTTATTTATTTTTTTTACAGATTCTGACGTCAGAGAGGACTTCCCTCAAACCAGTTTCTGCTACCACCTCACGTGTTTCCGAAAAAGCGACCTCAGTGACTCACAAAAAAAAAAAGAAACGGAGAATTTTCCTTTCTAGCCTTTGGCAACTCGAAAGAAGAGGAAAAAAATCATTTGCTTTTCTTTTTCTCCTTTTGTTGTGAAAAAATCTTTTCAGAAATAAAGTGGCCTTTAAATGGTTATATTACCTGCTAAAGTGGACAATTCTTCGAGTTGGAATTGGCTAGTTTACGAAGTGGAAATTGCCAATCGGAGCTTAATGACGAAAGAGATGGGTAAAAATATCGACCAGTCCGAAATGTAATACTCCAATGCGCACGCGTTAAATTTCGAAGTACTAATTTATACATTTTTTTTATTTCCTTTGCCATGGGTGATATGGAAAGGGAAAGTTCATTTGTTTTAAAATGAATTCATCAAGAAATTATTGACCGTGTCGGAGACAAACTGATGTCATTACACAAACACCGATTAGAAACTTTCAATGATTGGATGGTTTTCAGGTATTGTTGTAGCAATCCGTTTTTACAGGAACATTTGTGGTTCTTTAAGGTTGTATTAAGTTTTTTAAGCAAGATAAATTGACCATTGTTAAAAAATAGAATATCAGCAAATTGAAAAATTTCAGTTTCTGTTTTTGCATGTGATTTATATTAAGAGACAAAACTCACCACACAATTTTTAAAGAAAATATTAAATTAATTGCATTGCTCCACAATTGTTTATGCATGTAATTAGGTTTATTACTATTTAATTTTAAAAAATCTATGATGCAATAAAGTATTAAGTACATTGCCCAATATTTTTGAAACCGTGCTCTTATTATTTTTTTAAAGATTGATATTCGTTACAGGAAAAAACATTTGATTCGTACTTTTTTAAGTTTCGAATCAAAATTTTGAAAATTCTTAGTGCAGAAAAATAAATCACATTCAATTTTATACAATTACCTGATTATATAATGAGAAAAAATTGTTTTACTTTATGTTATAAAATAGCTCTTATTTCCTAAATATAAATATGAAAAAAAAGGTCATTTAAGAGAAGTTCTTGCACACATTTTCTTATATATTCATTTCAATACATTATGATAGACCATTTTAAATTCATCCATTAAAACTGATAGGTCATAAAATAAAGGAAAACAAATCTAACTGTTCACCAAAATGTTACAATATAGAAAATTAAAATAATAATTTTGAATAAAAAAACGATAAATAATTGAAAAATTATAAGAAAAATAAATGAAATTAAATCAGCAAATTTCTTGCTAGGAGATATACTAGAATAAAAATTTCGTATTACGGATTTAGAGTTATATTGGTCAGTAATTCTTCTTGTATTAATTAATTATTTTGTTCTAAGTAGCCGAAAGACCAATTCATTTATTCAATTAAATCATTACTAGACAACTTTGTTCACCTGCTGGTGAAAACGGGTTGATGATTGCTAAAATTTCGAATTAAATATTTTATGTGATTTGATTTTAATGGTCATATTTCAAATTTTGATAAATTTTGATCATCTCACCTAAAACTTTAATTTGAAAAACAAAATTGCTTATACTTCAAGTAATACAAAACCTTTCTTGTTAAAAATATTTAAAAATGGACATATTTGAAAATTTTGCATCATTGTGATATTCATCATTTTCTCATTCTGAAGTTAAATCTTAATTATCAGTATAAGAGAATTGCAAATTGTCAAAAGCATACTTTCAACAAAAACTTACTTATTATTTTTTT
>JAPMOR010067942.1:32045-57070 GCA_026543865.1 Argiope aurantia | reverse complement strand
TGCTAATAACGCACATAGGTCTACCAGATTTTGAAAAATCCCACTTAAGAACACTGTCAGAGGCAGAATTCAGAACTTTGAAATTTCAGATATATTACTTTGAGAATTCTATTAATATTATTTTGTTTATATAAGAGTTACACTTCCCAAATTAAATGTGCCTATAAAGTATGATATCCTTTTAAAATTAGGCAGTTAAGGTTATCGTATTAAATAATGAAACTTTATTGAAACTTTATTTAAACTTGAAAATTTTATTTTATTCCTGAATTGCCATTTTTCATTCACAATTTTTCCGAAATGATGAAGTTAAGTAATTGAGCATAATTGAGTAAATAATCTGAATTTGAGGTCTTTTTTTTAAAGTGGTTTATGAAAGCTCCTGTGAAAATTTGAAAATAAAAGAAAATAGATGTATTATGATAAAAAAAACTTCTTTTTGATATATATTAAATTTATCATTTAGTTATTCCATTTTCTGATTATAAAATTAGCTCGAATTATGTTTTTTTATTAATATTATATTTATAAACGTTTTTACTATTATTAAACTATATTAATAATGCACATTTAATGTGATTTTGTAATTTTTTGAGCAAATACTGATAGATCAGATCAACTGCATTGTATTGATATTTAATTTTACTATTTCAGCTTTCCAACCGAATTGCGAATGCAAAAATACTTCAAGAGTGTAGAAATATTCTTAAACTATAGAATTATAAATAGTAACTATATGATTCTGTAACTATATGATGTAGTATGTCAATTATCATATAGATAAACTATTTTCAAATTCCTCTTACGAAGTTTCATATTCCATCATTATTTATTACAAAATGGCTATTATTCCATCATTATTTATTACAATATGACTATTATTCCATCATTATTTATTACAATATGACTATTATTCCATCATTATTTATTACATATACTGTATATGTAAAAAATATAAGCATGTAGTTATTTTGTGGTGGCTATTATGTTATTTAGTATATTAAATGAGACTTATCGAAGGAAGACATTAAATGGAGATACAACCAAAAGTAATTAATGTATTATAAATATTAATGGAGATATTAATATTTATGATACATTAATCATTCTTTGGAATCTCTTTATTTAATGTGCTCTTTATCCTTCTAAGCAATTTGAATCCTACACCTTTTCCTTTCTCTTATACATGCGCATACAGCATTAAAACAATGAAATAAAGTTGATGTATTTGTTTTATATGTAAGCAATATAAAAGCGATTGCAATTTTCATTCTAAAAAAACCAATTATCTCTTATGATTTCAAAATATAGAAAAATGAAATGTAAATATGTTGTTCGTATATTTGTGAATAAAATGTGTAGAAAAGCTGTAATGATTAAAAGCGGAATTAATTTTATGGAAAAGTAATAATAAAAGTTTTCATATCATCTTTGTTTTAAGATTTAATTACTGAAAAAGACCCACAGTAGAAAACAAACAAATTCTATTTGGCTTTAGTAATAATTATTTTCAGTTGTTTGAATAATTTTTTATAAGATAAATGTTACTGCCTTTCCGCAGTCATATAATGCAACCATGTATGTATCGCATTTTAAGTTATTATATATCCATTTGATTAAAAAAATAGTTACTAATATGCCATGCACAACATTGTTGTGTTCTGCCTAAATAGATAATTGTTAAAATACAAAACAAATAGTCTCTGGAGGTTAAATAATCGTAAACAAATTGAATATACTTGTATTTACATATGGTAGGGAAGCTTGAAAATTTTAAATGAAGTAATGACAAGTTATTTTTTTATTAGCTCTCATTGGCGATTAATTCGTACGTTAATAGTTTAGTATGTGACATTTTTAAATAAAACTACTTAGACATTGCTTTGTTTTAATGGTTTCTTCATCAAAGTAATTTTAAATTTTTACTTTTGATAGGCCTGCAACTCATATTATTTTAGAAGTTTTACATTTGATCTACTAATTGTGCTATGCACTTACCAATTTCCTCTGTTGTCTCAATAAAATTTGAGATTTAATTTTGAAACGATGGTAACCAATAATATCTAATAAGTTTCATGATGAATGAAATATGATTGGAAATTACGTAAGAAAAAAAAAGAAATCTTAAAGAATGTTTATTCATTTTATTGATAATTTAGTACATTACAAGAAGAAAACAAACTTTTAAGCATAAAAAACGATAGCATATTTTTATATATTGTTTGATTACAAAGGAAAGTAGTATTGTTTAATTAAAATTTAATTCTTTTATAGTTATTTACTTTGAAAATGAAAGTAATTTGTAATCATAAAACGTATCTTAAATTGTATTAAAAGATATTTTAAAAGGAAGCAAATAAAATTCCATTCTTTTTCGACACACTAGATAAGTCTGCTTGTGTGCCATCAAGCATAATACAAGGCCTTCTAGCTGTTCATTCAGTGATGAAAGAAAGTTTCAACTAAAAAAGGTACAAATCAAAGATATAAAATACAAGAATTGACCCAAATATATAAAAAGTACAAGGCAAAATACAAAATTGCTTAGATGCAAATGGAGAAATTCGGTAAATACGATGCGGAAGGTGAAAAAACAAACCTTTCAAGAATAAAATACATAAAATGTAAAAATTCCGTGAAAAAAAATGAAGGATTAAAAATAAAAGATTATATATACACAGTCTAAATATTATTTGAAAAAAAAAACGACGGAACGGAATGTTTTCTCTGAGCTAAACAAAGAAATGAGGAGACCATGCTGTATTGTTCTTCTGTAAAGAATTCATGAGTATATTTTCTGAAGTGAATTTAAACGTGCAAGTGATAATGAAAATAATAAAATCTCGTCTAATTTTTAACAAATAATTAAATTTTCAAAAAACAAATCAATGTGTAAATTTTCATTTTAAAAAGTATGTTTTTTTAAATTCACAGATTTGTGTCTATGTAGAGGGACACATCATAGATACATGTTCTTTTATATTATTAATAGAGAAAATAAATACTGAAAATTTAATTAAATTAAGAAATACAATAGAGTGGATCACGTGGATTTCATCATTATTTGACAAAAATGGATATATTTTTCTTCTTTGAATACGACATTATGTATTGAAATCAAATAGTTATGCTATAAACGATATTAAAATCAAATAATGAAATATCTTCGCTTTTAATACAATTTTACCGTGTCCATGTTGACTTTATCCTATAGGATTTGCAAAATACAAAATAAACAAAAATGTATATAACGAAGGACCTACATAGAAGTTTCGAGATTATGTCTTAATCCTATTTGAAGCACTGAAAGAATTCGTGTGGCGTACGATAGCAATTGACAACTTTGTGAATTACAATTATCTGCATAATAACCAAAAATATAGCTTCTCAAGCGAAAACAAAATATAATTTTGCTTATAACAGGATATTTTTACAATTAGATGAAAGTTAAACTAGGTTACTCGTATAATTTCATTAAAAAAGGGATATAATACAAGTAGAATGGAATGAAAAAACAAAAACAAGAACATGATGGAAGTTTTTAAGCTTGGGAAATTTTCAAAGCTAAAGATGTTTTCAGTAAGAAAAAAAATTAAGTGAGCAAATTGAATTCGATGTCATGCATTACTAATTCATTACAAATATTGCATTCATTTAAGATGAAAAGTAATTATCAAACGTAATTTGTATGTAACAGAAATAAAAAACAACTTGTTTTCTGGATGATTAGCAGTTTATTTTTCAGCTCGATTCTTTAAACATAATATTATATTTTTTAAACATAATATTTAATTTATCTTTTTTATACTAATGTATTTATTTATTTTTCTGAATTTATTGTTATTATTTAAAAAAGAAGTTATTATTTCTGAAGTTATTGTTATTAAAGAAGTTATTATTTTTCTGAAGTTATTGTTATTAAAGAAGTTATTATTTTTCTGAATTTATTGTTATTATTTAAAAAAGAAGTTATTATTATTAAAAGAAGTTATTATTTCTTAAACATAATATTATATTCTTTAAACATAATATTATATTCTTTAAACATAATATTTATTTTATCTTTTTTATACTAATGTATTTATTTATTTTTCTGAATTTATTGTTATTATTTAAAAAAGAATGTTTGATTTACAATTAAAAAAAAAACTATGTGTAATTGACAGTATATTCAGGTTATGCCTCCTAAAAGAGTCTCATTGCTTGTAAAAAAGGTATTAACAAATTTAGTGAACATTTTGGTAAATCCATCCATTTAATTTTACATATAGTTTACAACGACTGCAATATGCATAAAGGTCTGCCACAAAATAAATCAATTTCGACATCCAGCAGAAATCTGCGATTTTGTAACAATCTCTTTTTCTGCCTTATTTTGCAATTAATAAATGCCAAAGAAATCTCGGATTTTTCTTGAAATTTCGTTTTAATAATGGACGGATTTCTTGTCTTTGAACAACTTCAGGAAATGCATGCAAAGTCTCCATTGTTCAGAAGCGACTCAGAAATCCCTTTGAAAAGCTTCCTCAACGAAATCAATTACGGTCCCTACAATGGCGAGGATTATTTGAATGCCATTAATTTAAGCCCTGAATGGAACACAACAAGTGAAATTGCCGTCCATGACAATGTGCATAGAAGTAAACATTCAAAGCGAGTCTCGTAAATTTACGAAAAGACGGAATTCATAATTTTTAGGAATAAGATTTTAACAATTCAAAGACGATGTTGCTAATTCAGGTTTTCTGTAAGAATGCATCAGTGGTTTATACACATGTTTTCTTATTTATTTGGAGTGGAGGACTTAAAATGCAGTCGCTATTATTAATATAAGGTTATCCAATATTTTACTAATTTATTAAATTCTAGTGATCGGACAACAGAACTTCAAACCATGAAAATATGGCATTACCGCATTAAGTTCTAGTTAGGGCAAAGGTTTTTACTGAGCAAAATCCAATAAATAACGGCGATAAAAAATAAAACTAAAATTTTGAATTCAATAAAAAATTTAAAGGCAATAGAAGAGAGAAAAAAAAAGTGAAATTCATTTTGCCCAATTTTTACTATTTTCCCTTTAATCTGGCTCATAGAACACTTGTAATATTCTATGTATAATAAAAGCCAGAAAGGAAGTTTCTCTGGAAGTTTTTCTACACTTTAGTTTGGTTTATGTTTAATTAATATGAATTATTCATTGAATAGTAAAAAAATTGGGTTTCCGGAGATTTAATTAAATTGTAGCACAGAGTCGAAATTTGCTAATCCAATATGTGTAACCACTGTAATTCTATTGAATTAGATTACAGAATGTAATAATTTGGAATAAAATAATTACTCTCAATATTTGTGAAAACTGTAGAATATTTGCAAAAAATTAAATTTCTTACGATTCGAAAACGTATTAATATAATTGAAAAATGGTTTTTTTTTTGTTAAAAAGCATGCACTTTTCTTTCATGAATAATTTAGTTATAATTATTATGAGAAATGAAATAATTATTTAACATTCAATTATTAATAAAAATTGTATGCCATAATGTACATAACAAAATTTCATACAATTCAAAATCAGAAAAAAATATATTTAAGTTATAAAATTCTTATAAATAAATTTTATGATTATCGTAAAGTAACTTGGAATTAAAAAATAGAATAATAAAGACAATGATTCGTTAAAGTACTAGATTACGAAGAAAGCAGAAATTCCCTTTAAAACCGCGGGAATGATCTGTTATTTCGTCTCCCCGTATAAAACTACAGACTTTAAACAAGCGCTGCATGTCAAAAATGCTCAGATTTTTATTTCGAGTCCCATAAATGAGAATTGTGTGCTCCGTAGTATAATAAATAAAACCGTTACTTGCATATTACATTGGAAGCATTGGCTTGAATACAGAATGCGATCTTTAGCAATTAATTATTGGCATGCAGTTAATAAATACAAAAAGTCAAATACGCATTTTAGACGCATTTTTTCTGAGATGGCTCATAGATAATTAATGTGATTCAAAATTTGATGAGATCTGCACTAAAAATGATAAATCAGTGTTACGAATTTTATTTACTTATTCCAGTTATCGTAATATACTGTATTCGGATGCTAGACCTCCTCTAAATGGGCTGCTTTCGAAATTTGTTAGAACTTGGTTATATATCTATGAACATATTTGAGTAAATGGGTTCAAAAATAGCGAAACTCCATTAATCTGTTTTCCAAACTCAGGGAGCCCTCAAACGTGTAGATTCGTGGACATCGCGACCTAGATTTTTTTGAAAACTGCTGCAAAATTTTCTTTTTGTATACTTTATATATGAGAAAATAAAGTGCTATTAGTCAGGACAACGTCCGACAGAACTTGGCTAATAGACAATATTAAAGCCAAATGTGCAAACGCTCTCATTTTTTTTTCCATAATGTAACTCGCAGATTTGTCAAATAACAACTACTCATCAATTGAAACTTTATTTACACCCCTTGAGATCAAAGGTTTTCCGCCCGAGGGCGCTGTCCCCACCTCTGGGTTTGTTTAGATTGGGTTAGTCTTGTTGTGTACGTTGTGATGTCTAGTTGTGTTGCTTTGCCTTTGTGTGCTTTACTGTAAATATGCTAGCTGTGTCTGAAATAAAATGTGAAAAAATCAAGTAGTTGCCTCCAGTTCCTTTCTGATAGGTAAGAGCTTTTGAATTATTCTATTGGCTAATTGAATTGAACGTGAACTCGAATTGAAGTCTAATCATTTTTGGTACTGAAACCCGGGAAACGCCCAATTCGACCGGAAATACTTTTAGATGCGAAACTAAAACTAGATGCGAATGAACTAAAATGGATCTGGAATGTTTAAAAAAAGCTAGAACCTCTGCCAGAAAGGTTAAAACAATTAGAGCAGGAAATAAACAAAACCAACGAAAGATCTGTAGATATAATCGATGAACTGAGCGAAAGATGATCAACTAAAGAAACTTTATCAGGGATTTTAAATTTGTGCAAAGTGCAAGATCTGATTGACGAAATGGAACGGCAACAAGAATCTAAGGATCATATGATAACTTGAAAAATGCGAGCTGAGAAACTTTTGCTAAAAAAGGAAAGCGAAACTATCAATGATAGAAGTATTAACAGAAACACTCAACTGTGTTCAGTCAAACTTCCGAGATTACAAATACCTCCATTTGATGGAGATATTTTTAAATTTAATGACTTTTCTTCTCTATTTTATATAGTTATACATAAAAATTCAAGTCTTAGTGATGTGAAAAAATTAAGTATTTGAAATCATATTGAGTTAACGATGCTGAAATGACTGTTCGTGGTTGAGTTTCAAAAGCAGAAAATTATGATGTTGCGGTAAATATTCTAAAAGAAAGATTCAGTAGAACCGAAATGATTATTGACGCTCATTTATCCCAACTACTAAATTTATATACAGATTATATTCTATATGTGAAACGCATATACGCGGTTTAGAAAATAAGGTGTTAGTCCAAACAGTTATAGTTCTTTACTACACCCCATATTGTTAAAATATATCCCTAGGGGACTATTCTTGGAATTTTCACGTAAAATGTACTCGAAAAAAGAAAATACTATTTCGGATTTATTAGAATTCTTAAAAATAGAAATTCAATGTCGCGAGTGAAATGAACATTTAATCAAAGAATTTGGTATAGATGCACTTCCAGAATCTAGAGTTAGTACTTATGAAAAACCTAGCCATAAATACAGAAAATTTAATAAGAATAAATTTGAGTTATATAACCGAAATAACCAAATAGCCTTTGTAATAGATGTGAAAAAAAATGTTTATTTTGTGTAAAGCCTAAATTCGACCACTATTCTTCAACTTGCCCTTTGCTGCTTCAGGAAAGAAAGGCACATTTAAGAAGAAACGGAATATGTTTCTTGTGCTTCAAGAAAGCAGGACATGTTTACAAAAATTGCATCTCAAAACGGACATGTGGTAAATGTCGCCGTGGGCTTCTGAGCTCATTTGCGACGAGTCAGCACCCTCTGAACCTGCAGGGGGTGAAAGGTCATAAGTAGAAAGGGAAGAAATCGTAACTTGTTCGAACCGGGATAGCCTGGTGCAAGTTCGATTCGCGTTCCTTAGGTTGCGAGTTCGAACCCCGCCGGAAGAAGATTCCCCGCGTTCTTGGTGGCTGACGCGCGTATAAATCTGTCGTGGTCACAAAGTCCTCCATGTCGAGAGTAATGCCACTGGAGGTACTGGATCAGGGGTGATCGTTCTCTGATTCTGATCTAAATTACGAGCTGTGGATGGGTGAATGAAATGTATGAATGAAGTCCACCCCGTAAAAAAGGTTGTGACGTGTATGTAGCTAAATCGTTCTCTTGGCCCTAGATGCGCTACTTAAAAACAAGAGACGCTCCCCCGCCAGCTCTAAATCGCTGTCTTCGTAACAGCGGGCTTGTCCATGGCAAGTGCCATAAGAAATAACAAGAACAGCATAAATATCAATGAGGGTGAGGTACTTTTAGAAACTTTATTAAAGTTAGGATAAAAAGGATAAATGGTAAATATTCTGCTAGACAACGCTTCTCAGCGATGCTTTTTGAAAAAGGAAATAGCTGACGCGTTAAAATTGCCTATGATGAGAACAGAAAAACTGTTAGTTTATACATTTGGTTTGAGGGATCCGATAAAAAAAAACATATGAAGTAAAGTTTACTCTTTGCAATTCTCGTGACCCAGAAAAAAGTATTGAAATTGAAACCTTACTTTGCGATGTTATTTCCAGTTCTCTTTTTAAAGAACCGTTTAATAAACTAGAAAAGATACTTAGTAAGAAAAATATACAGCTTTCAAATGCTTGTGAGTCTTTCGGAAACGAATTTTCTCTCTTATTTGGAACTCAATAATTTTGGGTAATTCATTCAGGATAAAGGGGAAATTGAACTAAAACATTATTTGTAATTGATACAATTTTCGATAAAGTTGTGCAAGCACGAATCTCACCAGTAGATTTAAATTGCGACAAGAACGCTTCTGTTCCAAAAATAGAATGCTGCTCAGGGTGAAATGAAAATTTAAAAATGTTTTCGATGGGAATAATAGATAGGGAAAATATCTCTGATAGCGACAAGGATTTAATTGAGCGCTTTGAAAACAACTTAAGATTCAAAAAAGGGAGATAAGAAATTAAGCTATTTTGGGATAAAAATCCTGACGAATTACATAATAACTTTGAAGTAGCTAAGCGCAAATTCGAAAATTTATGCATGAGGATGAAAGAAAATAATTGGCATAATTGAATGAATGTAAAATAATTGAATGAATGTAAGAATATTATTGCAGATCAATTAAATCTGAGTATTGTTGAGGAATACTGTTCGAAAAATAAAGAAAACGCATATCTGCTACAAAATTTTCAAAACTGCAACGAAAATCGTTAAAAATTATGCAGTGGAAAGGATTTGGGAAGTGACTTTAAGCTGAAAACGTCAATAAACGATTAATCGTTTTAATATATAAGATGATTTTTCGGGGAAAACTAAAGCGACCAGATATTCTTTTTCTTCAATTTAATTTTTTTAAGGTAAAGAAATTGCAGGAATATACAGAAATTGACAGAAATGCTGAAGAAACAAAATTCATGAAGTTCCGCCTGAGTAATTCATGTTTAATATTGAATGAATTGAACAGAATGAATGAATTGAGCATAATGCATGTTGTTGAAGTTACATCGAAGTGATGTATTTCCTCATACACAGTAAAATATGTCGGCAACATCCAGATTACTGACGTCTTGTGACATTTAGTGACAACATACACCAATCAAAAATCGCATATAATTTGAAAGTAGTTGCAACCAGTCTGTAGAGGAAATCTACTTTGTACCAATAAAATGTGTCAACGGTTTTGATAAGAGACTACCGTTATAATTGCAATTTCATAAAGAAAAGCGGTTTACCAAGCCATCAGGACAGCACGCATCCTAGATAAACAGTCAAACTATTAAAAACCAATTTGGATTATTTAATTTTTTGTAGAAAAAAGAAAAGAAAAAAAATTATCGAGGCCCGAATTTATTTCAGCAGGTTTCTAATTTTCTAAAAGTAAAACCAAATAGAAATATTTTTTCTAAATTTTCATTTAAGTCTTATTTAAGATATCTAAAAGACAGTCTATGTCTAACATTATTTTCTTTTGTAATGTTTATATGCAAGACGCTGTAGTTATGTTTTTCAGAAATCTCTTCTTATTTTCGAAGTTTTGTAAATTTGAACAAATACGATTTGTCCATTCGCTCTGTTTTCAGTGACCTTAAAACTTTCAAAACGAAGCATATATCTTAAAAAGCATATCACAAACAAAATTCTTACCGAACAAAATAAATAAATAAATAAAACAAAAACCCTTTGGAGAATCTTTTTCAGTACCTCATCAACTTAACAACCTCTCTGAGTGTATTATATTCCAAAACCCATTATTTTATTTTCACTTCCTCCTTCGGAAGAAATTTTTCTTCAAATGAATGGAAAAAAAAAAAAAGAAACCAAGAATATAATTTAACTTATTCTAAGAAATCCCAAGAATACACCCATGAGAGGAATCCTTTTCCAGTGCAGTCTACTAACTCTAGTTTATTGCTGGCATACATCATGCGAAGATACTGTATTCCATGAAAAGCTTTTAAATAAGTACTTAAACAGACAATCTACAAAGAATCATCAATCACATCTTTAATACAAAATATTATTCAGAATGATGTTTTATAGGGATAATCTATACAATCCCTTTTCGGAAAAATTGACAACAAATTTCAAGTTACTCGATACTGACTACATTTTTTGAATCTTTCAATTTTACAAATTCATAGAGATAGTTTGTAACAAAAATTGTCAGATAATCGATTATTTACCATAGATAATAGATATATTGTATAAGCATATGACAGTTTTTAGCATTCTAAGTACATAACTGAGAAACAATATAATTAGATTTAATTCATAACATTAATCAAAATAAATTTATTTTTGCACGAGATTTCCTAAACAGAGCTTTATTATTACAATTGTTTATTTAAGTTACAAGAATTTTTAAACTATCAGTTATATTGTCTTTGAATAATATTCTGCCAGACTATGAGATTTTTATTTTTACAAAAGAAATTATCTAAATTATTTAATCTTGTTCTTTTTAAAGGTTTTTCCGATTTAAATCAATAAATTGATGCAAAGAATTTGTTTATCTTTACTTATATACGGTATTGCAAAAGATTTAATTATTTGTGTATGTCATTGGAATTAGTTTATTAGATTTCTTATTTCTGCTACCAAGGGTGCCAAATGGAAAGTAGAGTAATTATTGAAAGACAAAGTCAGATAAATATTAAATATGAAATCCGATTTTTTCTTCTGAAATGAACATATTGTGGTTCTATTCCCTCTGTAACTTTAATTTTGATATGAAAAATTAAGGTTTTGGCGAAAATAGTTAATCACCAGTTTTAATTAAAAACTGCTTTTTCATGTATTTGGAAAGTTTTTGATCGATTTACAAGCATTCGTCTATTGTTCAGCAGATTTATAAAGTTGTTCCGGCTAATTCAAAAACTAAAGCTATTAACCATAATTTGCAGATAATTTTCTTATTTTGTATTGATGATAACATTGATGATAAAATTCGAAATGAATGTTTGTGTCATATGTTTATTTTTATGTAAATTAGATACTAGATTGCAGATAACGAATTATTTCAAATGCAATAATTGCTCTTTGAAAAATGCAGAAATAGAACTTTTACCGGTAACTGTTCTGTATTGTCAATCTATGTTCAATTAGAACTAATTCAATAGTTTGACATTCCTTGTGTTACTTATAAAATAGTAATCCCATACAATTTTTATATAATTTCATTAAATATATAATTTTATTAATTCAATTTTATTTAATATATAATTTCATTAATTCAATTTTATTTAATATATAATTTCATTAATTCAATTTTATTTAATATATAATTTCATTAATTCAATTTCATTTAATATATAGTTTGTATGATTATAAAGTTTGCATAGATTGTATGATCAGATTTAAGAAAATATAAAACATTAAACTTTTTAAAAAGTTACAAAGGAATAATATGACTATTTACTGGACCCTTTATTATTAAAAATGTTACTTTAATATTTGATTTTTCAATTTCATCAGAAACGGAGTAAAACTGAAAGTAAACTGAATTGGGTGGGAGGAATTTGTGAGTCTGTTATAAATAACCTCTTCAGGCTGCGAAATTAAACATAATTTTTTCTCAAAATTATCAAAACAGTCAAACGCATCAATGAAATTAATGTGTCAACCAATAAATAGGAATAGTGGATTGAGAAATTGCAGCCCTTCTTTGGCGTTACGATAAAATACAATCAGACTAGAATATGTATTCACTGTAACCGGACTCTCCACTATATTTTACTTTCAGACTGTTTGTCTTCTTTAACTGTGAAATTTTAAAGCTTATTCCAATCATAGTACACGTGTTCTGGGAAATTGGATACAAAGAAGAAGTTTCTAAAGATAATCTGGTGTCGTTTCACAGCTGATTATAATCAACCACAGTGGCATTATATTCGAAGGTAAAATTTATCTGTTTCTTCTACAATTTCAAAATCATTTCGACTCCGTTAATTGCATCTTTTAGTATATTGAAAATAAAAAATTGAGGTAAAAGGGAAGTGCAGAGATTGCTGTAAGAAAATCATGTGATCAGATTTTGTAAACAGGCTTTGTTCATAGACGATGCTTTTCTAAGTAGCAACATGAGTAAGTCTGTAGAAAAAAAGTAATATATTCCTGAACACTTTTGACAGATGAACTAAAAAACGGAAGTAATTTGAATAATTCGTCCTTAGTATCAAATAAAAATGTTAAGCATATTTCAATGCCGCTTGATAATATTAGAGCGAAAAATAAAGCGTTTTCGCAAACGTGTTCAGTTTAGGGGCGTTCGGGTAAAAAAAAAAGTTTTTTGTCTATGCTTATCACAGAAGTTCTGTCCCAGCCGAGTTAGCCAAAGCATTAAAACGCAAAACAATAAGATTCGAAAAACTTGCTATATGTATTCTTACTATCAAATGATAGTTCATTAGAAACACTATCTAGCTGTATATTTGAAACTGGGAAATAAAGCATGACAGTTCTCAGTTTTATAAGCTCAAAAAATCGCAATAGAAATCTTATCCAATTTGTCCCTGAATTTCCCAGTTGACTCTATTTTGAATGCTGTGAAATAAAAAAAAATATATAAACTGCTGATGCATACGGAAAGAATACTCCATTTGATGTTTTTGTAGGAAGTAACTAATTTTGGATGCGGTTTATTATGAAAAAATAAAGATGAGTTAAAATATATGGCTAATAATTCTTACTTTGGATGATTAAGTGAGGTTATAAGAAGGAATAATTCAGATATAAGCTGTGTGAATGTGTTTGATAATTGATTCGTCTTGAGTTTGATTTGATTTCAAAACTTTGTATTTATTTCAATGGGAAATTCTTTTGTTTTCCAAACATAAGTTTTGATTCGAAACTTAGAAAATAAGTGAGATTTGAATGAAGAGCAGAATGTTTGCCCACTGATGTGTGCCAAACTGGATTGTTATTATAAAGTTTCAATAAAAGTTTTAAGTCATTAAGCAGTAAATTAAATAAAATTACAGAAATTTCTGACCAATATAAACACATTGTTACGGATCTATTAGAATATAATATTGTGAGTGAAAGGGTTAACGAGGATGCAAATTCACTATATTATATGCCTCTCTTCTTAAAATTCTGGAGAATCAAATTGCTTTTTGCGGTAATTTAGAAAACGCATTTCTTATCATAGAGCTTGTAGAGAAATATAATAGAAAGTAACTGACCATCCAATCATAGATGGTTAACTGGCTTTCCCTATGCTTTGGTTTGTGTTTTAAGATTTCATATAAAGATGTTTAGAAATCATTATTCAAGAAAATGTTAAATTCTCTATACATCCATGTCTCCAACTTATGGTATAAAAAATACTCTGATGCGTATAAGTTAATTCTTTGGCTTTTGTGCAGGGTGCATCGTTTTCACATTTTTGTTGTCATAAAAGCCGTAAAATAGCAAAATCTGATATAAATTTTTAAGAATTATTATAAACCTGTAACTATTTTTGAGATTTCTAAGCACTAAAAGAAAGAGTGACTATACTTGCATATGTGTAATAATATATTTTATAACTTTTCGGAGTGTAGAGGGTTAACTTCTTCGGCTATGGAAATATTATAATGCAAATCTCTTATTCCTCATTTAAGGTAATTAAGGACTACCCGTGTCGAACTAAATAAGCTTTGATGTGAGCATTAATGAGTAAATGATCGATTATAGACGGGAAGCAGATTTCTTAGGATGTAATTGGGACGTAATTGAAAGAAAATTAAATTGTGTTAAATATTCTGTGGAATCTGCACTCGCCAAGCGACATATGCTGATAATAATATCTGACTTTCCATCTTTGCTTATTAACCTCCTTCTCATACAATGAAGTGTCTGATTTGCGCATCGAATGACTGAATTATTAATTTTATATATGCACTTAAGTATAAAATACTTTAAAATCCAAAAAATCACTAAGAATGCTGCAATATCTCAGAAGCCCTTGTATTATTATAGGAATTAAAATAGTATTAAATGTTCCAAATAGAATGTCATCTAATTAGGAAGTTTAGACCAAAGGATAATTAGCCCTTTTGTAATCGTGAAGATCTCATACAAGAATTGCGGAAATGAATCTTAAATAGAATGAATAGTTACCAAGAAGAAATATAGGAGAATGTGGTGTCTCTCTGGTGAAGGGGGCCAGCTTGGTTATCTCAGCCAGTGAAATGGCTGACTCTGTAATATTTGCCGAATCTCCCTGATGTAGCTATGGAAGGGTAATTTCACAAGAACTTATGCGAATTGTAATTGTCAACATTATAATAAAACTGACGTTATAATTCAGACCGTACTGATATTATTAAATACAGCAATCTTGATAAGTTTTTATCTACTAAGGAATGAGAAATAAATGAGGAAATTTGCTCTAATGACAAATCTGGTTCCTTAAAATCCAACGGATCTCTTTGGCTTTCGGACCTTCAAGAAATCTTGTGGCCCTTAACCAAGGCTGCTCAATTAAAGCATTTCGAACTCAATGACAAGAAATTGATCACCAAGGAATAACCTAACGCTATAGGATGAAAGTTGGAAACCAGGTGGTAGCTTCACTATATCCTGACTGATTTCAAGAAATTTTTCCGTTAGATATATCCAGTATGGACTTAGAAAGACTGTTCTTATGTGCATGATTTTTCTAACTGAATGTCATTAAAATATATTTACTTACTCTGTCTCTAGGACAGTTGATTTAGAGTTAGTTTTTAATAAATACAGATTCATTTTCATTAGGTTTAGACAATTCATTTTTAGTAGAAATTTATGTTCTATATTATATTCTGATAATGCAAATACAAAACTCAAAGCAAATTGTGAATTAAGGAAATGATGGAAGTACATTAATGATTCTGAGGCTAAATATATATATATCTCTAAAGTGGCTAGTTATATACATAAGCTACAATTTCACTTGTTTAGATTTTGATTTGCTTCTTTTCTTGCAAAGATGTAAAACTCCAATACTGGCATTCAATTTTTCAAAGGAACAAGGTCTAAATTTATGTTTCTCAAGAAAGAAAAATTCAAATTTTATAGGAACGGTGGCTTTTTTTGAAAGTACTGCGTAAAAGAGAATAAAGACAGCGGTGTCATTAAGGTTTTAACTAATTCTTAAACATGATACACCTGCCCTTTCACCATTTTTCTTGATTCTACGGGTAGCTTGTCTGCAATGGTTCATTTTAAAGGTGAATATCCGTAATTCTAAATCGGATTTATAACCTTTCCGGTTTTAAAAATAACTGCTCTCACCAGAAATTACTTAAAAGCATCGAAATAATTTCATATACAGAGTTTCGTGTATAATGAATCCTGATTGACAAATATTTATAAATTTCAGGTAACACTGAATTTTGTTTTTCATCTTTAAAACATTGAAACTTGATGTTTATGGTTAGGTTTTGATTTTGGAAATTTTGCTTCCAAAGATGTAATGTCTTTAAATCTCATTTTAATTTCATTTTTATAACTCAGAATTTTTTAAAGACATTTCTTTGATACAATGCACTTTCTCTCATTTTGATTCTAATGATACATGCCGATTCGTTATATTTTCATTTTCAATTACTTCCGCCTAAAAGCACTGGCTTACTTTTAAATAGTTTCGCCCCCCCCCCCCCGTGTTTATAGTAATATGATCTATTTTTTACGATTTTATATTCATATCGGAGAGTGTATTTATTACGTTCATGCACCATGAAGGAATAAATTTTGTGCAAATCAATTATGATTCAAGAACCAATCAATTGCTGCATCAAAGTGAAGTAATTAATAAAAACTTACGTATTTCTTCATTCAAATTTCAGAAATATTTGTTATTGGCTCCTAATCTATTGATGAGGGGTATGCTGTATCGATGTAACAAGACTATGAATCAGAGAATTATTAATTTTTTATTATTAGAAATCTAATAAGGAATAACTAGTGTTACATTATCATTAATAGTACAGATTGTTGTATAATTTGATGCCTGATTAAGTTTTACAATCACGTCTGTTAGTCTTTCAAGTTTGAAACATGTGGTTTTAGAGAGAGTGGTTAAAAATATGAAACAGCCTTTTTTATGGGCATGAAAAGATTAAAAGATCATTACTTTCAGTGGTTGCATGTTACAAAAATTTTTTCACGTGGGACAATTTAAGTTTTGCTTGTCATAAATCCCATTGTATATAAATTAAATATTTTGTTGGTAAAGAGATGTGATATAATTTTAAGACTAGACGATACGAGGGGTCTTCTTAAATGCCAATAAAAGTAAGTTTTTTTATTTGAGAGTATTTTCTAGAAAACAATTCATTTAACAACTAGTTTTAAATATTGTGATGCTTTGATTGAAAATATATTGAACTCAAGATTTCTCAGTGAGGTTTTTCCTTTTTTTTTTGGAACTAAACGAAAATAATTTTTTTCTTCTGATTCATTATTATGTTCAATTATTAACAGTTACTAGAAGATAAATACTTACAAAAAATGAGCTTTTTTATATGTTAAAATATTTGGTAGTTACTCATATGTAGTAAATAGAATATTTTTTATTCTTTAAAATGACCCAATCTTTTGTGTTTAAAAATAATTTCTTTTTTGGTTAAATATATATTCAGAACTGCAGAATTTTTAAAATTTTGATTTATTTTATAGAACGGTACTGGAAAAGTTATTTTTCAACATCTACGTTTATTTTTGATCACAATTTTAGAAAATGGAATAGCATCAGCATTGGAATCACCTTTTTTCCTTTTTAAATTTGTGCAAAGCGCAAGATCTGACTGACGAAGTGGAACGGCAACAAGAATATAGGGATCAAATGATAACTTGAAAAACGTGAGCTGAGAAACTTTTGCGAAAAAATGAAAGCTAAACTAGCAATGATAGAAAATGGAATGGCATCAGCATTGGAATCATAATTTTTCTTTCGTGTTTTTTTAAATCAGTTGTATTATAGCAAATAGATTATCCAGAAAAGATGCTGTTGTTACATATTGTAAATAATATATATATATATATATATATATATATATATATATATATATATATAATATGGATATATTATGCAAAAATCTTCGAAACCTATAGAACGTTTTAGTATTTGAAGAAACGTTCACTAGCATTTATTTTTGTTAACGTTTCATTGTATTGTGAGAGAACTTTCGATTCTATTACTATAGTTTATTTACTTAGTTTTATTACCAATTGAATTATTCTATCGCTCCGAAAGCTCCGTTTTACATTTGCATAGTTTTATGCTTTCTAAATCATTTATGCTAATTCTTGACTTTTAATAATTATTTTTATGAAAAATATATCTTGTCATTATTTTTCAAAAAAAAAAATGATCTAATTATTTTTGCAAATGCCTATGCAAAAAGGATTAGCAGGATCATTTTTCTTTCTTTGAAACAGAATTTTACTAGTTACGCTCGATTCAAGTACAAACCGAAGCATATTGCCATCGAATTTAAAATAAATAGCACTCGATAATATTTACTGTTTAGATCGCGAAACAAATTATCTTATATATTTATGAACATTTGTTTAATAGTTTATATGGCTTTTATTTCTTAGAATTTTAATTAATATTTATTTGGGGAATTATTAATTTTCTTTTGAGAGTCGCTTAAATGAACATAACACTGTTCAGTTTCCTTTATGATAACTTTTCGCATGCATACCTTTATTTTTAATGCAATATAATTTATTATTATTAAGTACTATTAATAATAATATACTATTTAGATATATTTTTCATTCATTCATTCATGGCGATACTTTAAATGGCCTTTATTTAAAATAATTTAAGGCGATTTGGAACAAGGGTGGAAGCAGAATCATTGGTCCGAGAAACTTAACCAATCTTTTAAAAATGAAACCAATTTTACTTCACCGAGGTCATTTAGTCAGTAATAAAAAATAACGAAAGTAAAATCCGTTTGAAAGCTTTTATATCTTGCATTGGCAAAGCAGTATTAATCAGTACTTTTTACTATTCTATCTAAAGGCAATCTATTTTTTGTGTCTATTTTCAGGGCAAATTTGAGCCTACTATATGTAGATGATGAGTTTCCGATAACACAAATATATCATAAAGCATGTTATAAAATAATTATTCGTTTTGAGATTAATAGCTGTTAAAAATTTCGTATAATAATAAATATTTTATATAAAGTTTATTCTGGACAAAATATTTTTGAACTTCAAATTTTGATAAACATATAATTCGAACGCTTTTCGAAATCTTACAGCATTCATTGTGTTATGCATTTACTGAATTTTCTGTTTATATATTTTGCATAGTAAACTCATGGTGAAAAGGGAGAGGTGACACTTTTCAAAGAGAGTATTAAAGTGTAGTGAAGTGATTGCTGGAGCAACTGGATAGTGATTAAGACAATAGATGTTCACAACAAATCATTTTGATGCTTTGTACAGTGGTTATTGGGTGGCCCACTGCACACAAAGGTGTCTTCAAACATCCCATTATACAAACGGGAGTAATAATTTAAAAATAAACACACTTTAAAAATTAACATTGCTTGCTTATGAAGTTAAATCTTCATTGTAGATATAACAATAAGGAAATATATTATCAATAACGTATATTATCATCAAAAAGGAGGACAAAAAATTTAGATGAAACACCAAAAGAAACAATAAAAAAGTAGGCTTGAGTTTCACTTCACCAATGAAATATAATGTTGCAAAATACAATAAAAAATTTTATAAAAAAATTGATTAAAATATTGAAAAATGTTACGGAGGTAAAATTAATATCAATGAAAATCTAATTTTGTTCAGTTTTAGATGAAATAAACTTTTGTTCAGCAACGGATCTGATGAATGTCAATAGAAACAATAAAAAGGATATGAGTTTCACTTCAGCAATGAAATATATTGTCGTAAAATACAATTAAAATATTTTTTTTAAAAATTGATTAAAAATATGAAAAAATTATATGGAAGTAAAATTGATATTAATAAAAGGATAATTTTGTTCAATTTTAGTAGAAGAAAAAATCGTTTTCTACGGTAACAGTTTTGGAAAATATTGATGGGAAAATTTTAATTTTCGTCTCATTTTAAATTTAAATTCTAATTAAAATTTCTAAAATTTACTTATAGGCACTTTATTCTCTAAAATATAGATCAAACGTTCCAGCCTATATATTTATAACACAGGCTCAAACATAGACAGCTTTATTTTTAGTGGAACTAAACATAGGACTTAGTTTAGAATATTATTTATAGCTATAATACTTATTTTCCTTTCCTTGAATTTAGCATAACATAAATTTTATTCGTAGGTAAATATTAACGAGATAGAAAAAGAAAAGTTAAAAAAAAAGATTTGCGGAAGTTTCAGGAAAGGAAAAGCAAGTCTCTTCCATTCTTATATCTTCTACTTTGAGATTAAAAAACAATGTTCATTCGAATTCCTTTTATCAAAAATCTCTTCATTCTTCAGCATGTATAGAAATAAGAAATTCCACTATTGTTTCTTTTTGAAATGGTTCTTTTTTCTTTTGAATAACATTGAAAATGATTTTCTAAATGATTTCTAATTTTCTTCTTTCTTCATTTCCTCATTTATATTTACCGGATAAGATTTTATTCTGAAGTCCTCTTTAATGAGTAAGAAGTATTTAAAGAATGGATAAATTAAAGCCATAGTCCTGCTTCTTTTCTTTCATTATGGAAAAATAATTGTACATACCATGGAAAAGTAGTTGCGAATGAAATGTGAGGTTTGGGTTTTACCAAACTTTCTGCTTTTCTAGGTAACAAGATGCAGGAATTTTTCAGAATATCTATAAATAACATAAAATTTTCTTTGTTTGCTCTGAGTTCTAATCAGTTCCATGAATAATTAAAAAAAATTTCGTACAGATTTATAAAGTTTCATTTATTATTTGTTATAATTCAAAAGATAGCATAAAAAATATGCCTGTTCTTGATTGCTTTTTAGGTGAATAACAGAAAAATATTTTGTATGCATTAATCGTTTATAAATACAAATTATCAAAGAAATTTTATGTCTTATTATACTTATGGTGATATTTAAAAAAAAGCAATTTTTTATAAAATAATATGGATTATATGTTATATTTATTTCATATAAATTATTATTAAGTGAGAAAATGATGCCGTTTTGGTTTGAGGTTTTTAAAGCCACAAAGTGCACGGGCAGACAATTGGCGATCTATAGCTTTGAGTCATCAATTTTTTGCTTTCAGGGTTATTAGAAAATGATAAAGATGATTTTCATATTTGGCGACTTAGCGCCAACAAAAATTTACACCTTGGCGCAAATACCCGCCGTGTACTAGATTCTACTGTCTGGCCAATAAAAGGCAGGTTCGTAAGAAGTTATCGCACGAAGAAGCGCAAGAAAGAAAACGAAAAACAACACAAAACAGCTAGGGAAGGTATTGAAAGGTATACAGTATTATAATAATAATATAATTTTTAAAATTTTCATTTTCAATTTTTCTAACTGGCAAAAAAAAAAAAAAAAAAAAAAAAATGGAGAGCAAAAGATTTTGAGATGGAGAGAACCCCCCCCCCCATCGATTTCTAAATATCGACGCATACGTAATCTCATAGTCATGTGTTTGTTTCAAATGATTAATAGCTTAAATTAATTAAGATAAACAACGACTTAAAAATAATAATGTTCTCAACATGATAACTTGAAATTTGAGATAAAGCAGACTTCAATTTTATTATCATGTGAGAACATGATATTGTTTTGGTTTGAGATTTTTTTTTAATTACTACGCTCGTGAAGACAGGATGAAAAGGCGATATCTGGAGTCATTAAGATTCTGAAGTAAAACGATTTTGGTGTATTTTGTTGAAGTCGAGAGCTTTTCTAGAAATGGTAATTTTATTTAATTGAAAGCTTCAAAATACAGTACATTGCTCTAATAATTCTAACGTAGAAAAATGTTAACAGTAAAAGGGAATGAAATAAAAGGAATAACGTTTAAGAATTAATAATAAATCCAATTTTAGTTGCAATATAGGAATTAGTTACATTTTACAGTGATAACAGTTTTTTCAGTCATTATAAAGATGCAATTCTTATTCATTGGTTACTTCCTGTACATGAGACCGTCTTATCTTAAACGCTGCTACAGAGGAATATTTAGAGATTGTTTCCAATAATGCGTTAGTTTCTATAGGTGCAGCTGCATAGTTTCGAGACTAGGGAAGCCACAGCTGCAAAGAAAAGTATTGAAATCAGGGTTGCCTTTTTCGTTTAGAATATATAGAATGTCCACTTTTTAGAAGCCCAATATTCAAATTTTGAACCATTAGAGATAGATATATAGTTTCGATTAGAGATGTACTTTAAATTACAGTAAGAATTATATTTTTTGTTGTTTGACTTAATAAATATTTCTCAGAAGATTAAGAAAGTTCTTCTTTTATATAGTCCCTTAGTAATGCTAATCACGTTTAAAATATTCTTGGCACTGCAGCATTAAAAAAATTACTTTCGCGACTAAAACTAATCCAGTTATGAAGCTCTGAACATTTCGAACAATTAAGTAACTAAATGGTGGAATTTTTTTATCGTTTGCTTTTAGATTATTGACAGTATTTTTCTAAATGAGATGGCATTGGTGGACCGTAAACTTTTTCAGAAATGTTTTTATTGTCTCAAACAGCATAAAATATAATTCCTATCATTTAAAGCATTTTTCGAGATGGAATGATCTGAATGTCTCTAAGGATTTTGAAGTTAATTAATGAACCTCGATAAAAATGGACGTTTTCTGCATATGATATATAAGATTAACTTATGAAATTTGTAGTAGGAAATTTATGTTAGCATATTGCAAGAGTGCTTAAATATTAAAATATTATTTGTTGTATATTTGAAATGCAAATATAATCACATTCAAAGTTTTTTTTTTTTTTTTTTTTTTTTTTGCAGTGGCCTGTCTTCTGCTCATGATGTTTACTTACAATGAAATCAAAAATAATCATTAAAATCAGTTTGAATATAAAATAATAAAAATTTCAAAACTTGAACTCATTAACATTAGCTGATACAATACAACATCAAATAAATGTAAATCAAATGTGCAGTTTATAATATCATAACTTATTTTTATTCATGCTTAGCTTTATTCGAACACATATAAGTCGATCTATTTAAATTTTAAAAAAGCCTAAGGAACTTGATGCCAAAATAGAGGTTGGGATTTCGCATCCGATAAAGACGCAGACCAGAAATGCGATCTTTTAAAAAAGTTTTGGAATTTTTAAAAATTAAAGTTGAGTACTGATTTATTATCAATCATAACTTATAGGAGTAATTTTAATAATTAATTGTAGTTTAAACATAAACTACTCGATAATACACTTCTTTGAAGGGTGACAGATGTACAGCTTCTTAAAATGGGTAATTTTGACACTGAATCTTCCTGAATAAATAGTTCTAATATTAACAAAATAGATAGAAAAAATTTCTAAGAAAATATTTCGAATGAAGCTGGAATATATAACCGAAATTACGAGCAATGCACAATTTCATCACATTTTGAAGGACATTTTATTATCTAATTTTTGAGATTAAATTATATTTTATTTGCATTATTATTAGCCTCGATTATGTTGAATCTTTTTATTATTATATCATTTAAATTATTTATTTATTTTATGATTAGCATTACTTATTTGATTTTATTGCTATTATATTCGTAGTATTTAGGAATTTACATCGATTTTCGATTACAATCGATTTTAAACTAATTTCTCGATGAGCTAAAAATTTCTAATATAGAACAGAACTGAAGGAAATTGCAATATTAATTTGCTTTATTTTAATATCTGCTTATTTGTCTGATACAAATTTTGCAATTGAATTAAAATTTTTATTACAGACAGGTGGCACCATGATAAATTGTTAATAATCGGGGAATTAGCATAAAAATGGTGGCAAAATTTAACATACATAAGACTAAATCAGAAAATAATAATTTAAATAAATTTTTTTAATATACCATGTTTTTAAGACGGACTAAAGCGTACAGTATAATTTCTCCAAACTACATAAGATTTAGAACCCATTACAATTTCCTAATCTCATACAGATTTATTTTCCCATTCATATTCCTAGCAAATTGCCCTGAAAATATGAGATCACAATTGAAAGTGTAATTCTGTTCAACATATTGTTTTGAATTTATCGCAAAAAAAAAAAAAAAATGTATGAAAATATGCAGCAGTCAGAAAATAAAAATTTGAACACTTGTGGCATTTAAACTTGTCCAAGAACTATAATTTTTATTAGGGGTGAAAATGGGTATAATATCTTAAATGATGGGTATAGCAAAAATAATCAATAATGTTTTGGGAGACCACAAACGCTGATTATTTTCAGAAATCACCACTGTATTTCGAACTTAATATCCTTGCATCGAAGTTGACCTCTATAGTAACATGCATATAAATATGAAATTATGACCATGCATACATGCCATGGCCTCAAATTGGCAAAGAATGACTTAAAAATATATATAATATGCTTGAGGATACTCTATCATTAATTTGGTAATGTTTTACATAATGGAGAATTATTTTCATATTCATAGTATCTTAAAATCATTTAAAGTATTTATAATAATAATCGAGGAATGTTGTATATTTTTAAAATGCTTATCTATTTTAACAAAGAATATGAGAATCTTTAAAGATTTCTAAATTAAAGGGAATTCTTAACCCACACGTTTCCCAGAAAGAAAAAAAGAAGAAAACTGGAAAGAATGAATGAAATGTGAAACATACTGTTTTTTCGTCTTCTGACACCAAAACAATGATTTTCCTGTGAGATAACTGAATTCTCTCATTCCCGAACTTCTGTAATACTACTTTTAAATTTCTTTTTCTGTAAAAGTTCTTCTTGAAACTTTTTCTTCAGATTGCGCCTGACCTAGAAATCTTTAGAAAAACATTTCTTGCTTTGAAACCTTTCTGAACACTTTTTCTTAACTACTCGAGTTTAAGAGAAATTCATGATGTCCTTCTAAGATTGGAATTTTTCCGAAAAAGCATGAAAATACTCTCTCGCCTTTTGATGAAGTCATCAAATAATGATGATATATATAATGCTTACAGGATGGAGTGACTTCTTTTCTTCCTTAATCAGCAGTAAACATAACTATGACGCATGTCATGATGTAATGATGCTGTGTTCTATATATAATTAGAGATAATTAAGCCGTCCACAGATTAACGACTTACATCATGACGCATGTCATGATGTAATGATGCTGTATAATATATATAATTAGAGATAATTAAGCCGTCCACA
>JAPMOR010067942.1:0-32035 GCA_026543865.1 Argiope aurantia | reverse complement strand
ATGATGCTGTATAATATATATAATTAGAGATAATTAAGCCGTCCACATATTAAGGTAGGGAAAGGCGATTATGTCTAAAAGGCTTCGTAGTACAACATTGATCTTACCTTTAAGAAAAAGATTAGATTCATCCACGAATATCTCTTGAATTAAAGAGTGTATCTTAGAATCTCATCTGAATAATTGAAATGGGCTATTTCCAAATTTAAGAACAGAATTCCGCATCGGTCTTTGTCTTTGAAGCTTTAAAATACCAAATTTGACTCTGAAGATCAATTATCTATTAACTGGTGAGATATGAAAATGGGGATATAAATTCTTGGTTCAGGTGTCAGCTACGTCAAACATTTGTCGTTTGTAAATACGAAGTATATCTTAAACAATATTCAACTTTTCAACCGAACTTTAATAGAAATATCTGTCAACATATTTTTCATTATATTCATATATTTTACTTCATTCTTTCTACTGATTTCATATAACAAAAAAGGCTTCATTTAACAAATTAGGAAATTATTTCATCATTTATGTTTTTATTCAAGTTTATGGTATCAGTTTGGATCCTAATAATTTAATAGTTAAGGTTTGTTATAATGAAAGATAAATTATAGTAATGCAACTAATACACTGCTTGACAATTGCTAAGGAACAGTTACGTTTTTCGGAATAATTAAGTATAGACAATGATTGAAGAAATGAAACTAAGTACATATTTAGTAGGGAGGATGTGCATTTATTATAATGCAAAATGGTGCAGATATCGACACATCGTAGAATTAAAAACTTAAAATTAAAAAAGATGCCCTTTGGATGATTTCCAAACAGCTCCACAAAAATTTATCTTCAGGTCAGAATGATGCAGACACGAGTACCGTAGTAGGATGTGTGATGACCACGGACACTAATGCACATTTTGCATCTGTTCTCCATGCTCTCCACTAAACTATCGAGAAGTTCTTGAGGGATATTGTCCCACTCTTCTCTCAAGACGATTTTGAGTTCTTGCACTGTTCGGGGAGGAATGGTTCTTTGTGAAATATGTCTGCCAAGATCATCCCAGGCATGTTCAATGGGATTTAGGTCGGGATAGTAAGCAAGCCATTGCATACGGACAGTATTTTCACTTTGCAGTGTACCTCAACGCTTCTGTGTGGCCGCGCATTATCGTCCATAAATAAAAAGTTTGGACCTACAGCACCTCAAAAAAGACAAAAATGATCCAGTATAACTTCTCTGCAATACCTTTGCGATGTAACGCTTCCTCGCTCAAATATGTGAAGCGGTGTTCTGCCATTGTGCATGAGGCCTGCCCACACCATCATGCATGGACCGTACCGATTACGTTCACTAACAAACTGTTGTGCATAACGTGTTCAACGCTCTCTTCACAGTAATTGGTGGACAGAATCATTTGTCACAATGAAACGAGATTCGTCCGAAAACATCACTCTGGACCAATTTTGGATATCCCAATCAACAAGCAGCAGCTATAGTGGTGCCACTTTGACCTGCTTCCAGTCGTCCAACTGCTCGTCCATGATCTTAGGCACTCAAATGATGTCTTACTGACATTTTGCTCTTAATTATTGCAAGAACCAAACAGAATTTCAAAGAAAAAACTTTTATAACACCCTGCACTACTTTGGGTCAAACAGCATTAATTTTCGTATGAATCATGAACTTGTATGTAATGTCTTTTCTACAGATAACGAGTCCTGGCCTACCACGCCCTCTCAACTTGAATTTACTTTTAATGGTTAGCTGTCAAAAACACAGTTTTGCATAAATCACTTGCTCCTTAGCAATTGTCAAGTAGTATATATAAAATATAGTATATCTAATGTTTTCTATATTAAGAGAAGGAAATACTTTTGTTTTTTTAATGCTGCTTCCTGATATGTTTAAGATCTTCGAATTGTGTAATTTTTTTAATTCATTGTTAGAAATGGTCATCAAAACGTGATTTACAATGGGATATTCTGATGTCTCCTTCTCTCATTTTGACGCTTTTAGTAACTAGCATAATGTAATGTAATGTGATGGCTGGAACTGAGACCTATCATAAATACAGTAAAAGCTGCACCGGTACTAATTTAAAAAACATATTTTGCTCCTTTGCATATCAATGATTTATAGAGACTCAGCGGTTTGGTTATCATTAACATGCTTTTAAAATATAATTTTTTTAAAAAATAATTATGGCTAGAGCATGGCTCAGGGCATCTGCTTTTTTTTAAATCTTAGCATAATTCAAAAAAAAAAAAAAAAAAACTGACAAGGACTTCTTTAAACTATTTTTTTTATTTTGCGATTACCTTTTTAATAAAAAAAGCACTCACTTGAGTGCGCGAATATTTTTATTTCTCAGTAAGATAGCTGAACCGAAAAAGTACATTTTCTACTCCTAGAACTTGCACCCGGGAGTTCTCTAAAAAACCTGATCTATTCAACTTTTCTGGGCTTCAAGAGGACAATAAACAGCAAGAATTTCCACCATTTAGTTTTCTTTTCGCGATGGAAGAAAAGTAGAAAAGTGAACATTCTGCTTTATAAAAAAAAATACCTGCATTTGAGGATTCACTTTTTGGAACCACAACAAGAACCAAATATTTAATTCAATCTGAATTGCTCTTATAGAAATAGAATTTTATTATTTAAGGAAATAATATTTTTAAGTGAGATGAAGACTATATATGATCCTGCTCATGAAATTTTTATTTTATTATATTATGTAATACAGCTTTGTTATTGCGATTCAATTTTATTTATAATAGTTTTTATTTTCACAAGTTTCTTTTCTTCACATGCTCTTCAAAATTCAAATTAAGCATACATTATATAAAATGAACCTTTTATATTTCATTAATAGGATCAGAATAAATTAAATTTCTATAAATACAATCGAACCCACTTATAACGAGCCCGCATTTAGCGAGTTTCTGGATTTAAAGAGCAAAATGGAGTGTTTTGTTTGGTACAATGTTATAAATGTATTAGAATGTATTCCTTTTACGAGCAATTTTTTCACGTCTTATTGGATTTAACGAGGTAAAAATTTTTGAAAACATAGAATAGTATCAGAAATAATTTGAAATTATGTAAAAAATGCTCATCCACTCATCGAATTTATCTTCAAGGTTATCAGCATATTCATAGAAAAAGGGGGAAAGGCTAGCTATCACGGACAAAGACACCTGTCTCGTTCTCAGAAGATAAGGAAAGAATTTTGAGGGGAATAGAAGGGTGGGGGTGTTTGTAAAATCATTTCCGGTTTCAGCGTCGCATGTTCTGCATGTAGAGTGTGCTACGAAGGTGCATTCTTCTTGAAAGCGTGCTTTTTATTCGGCGGTTCGAAATGTCGAAAAGAAAAGTTTTATCCGTAAAAGAAAAAGTTGAAATTATAAAACTCTTAGATAAGGGTGAAAAAAATGTTTCAATTTGTAAGCAGTATGCGCTTTCTTCTTCAACTGTGTCAAATCTTTTGAAAACATCGGGTATGCTTTCCAGCGAAGATATCGTCGCAGAGGTTGTAAAAGCGCAGGAAAAAGGAAGTGAATGTAGTGATAGTGACATAGAAGATGAAATTCTAGTTAGAAAAGTTACTTGTTCCAGTGCTGTGGAGTCATTGCAAAACCTCTCACAGTTCTTTGAAGGTACAGAAAATGCAGATGATGAAACATTTAATGCTTTAAGTGTCTTGAGACGAAAATTAAATGAACAAAATTTTGTAAAGCTAAACAATCAACGTTGGATAAATATTTCTTCACTGCTCAATAAAACAATCTGGACGCAATTCACGTAAGTTATTTTTTGTGTATCATTTTTTGTGTCAACCTTGAATTCGGATTTAGCGAGCGACTGGATTTAACGAGCATTTTTCTGTTTCCCGAGTCCCTCGTTACATGCGGGTCCTACTGTATATATTTGTAACCTTTCTTGTCAAAAGTTTCTGATCGTATTATGGATTTTCTAAATCGATCAAAAAAACCTAATAAAATGTGAGGTAAAAAAATAGATAGGAAATGAAAATTTAATTCATGAAATTTTATCGTTCATTGTTTTTTTGTTGCGATGATTAAAATTTCAAATTACAGTATTAATAATTTGGATAACAGAGTTGGCAACGATGCACACTGTAAAACTTTTATTATTTTTATAACATATTGAAAAGTAATGAAATATGTCTGAAATCTGTGCCAGAAATGTGTGTCAGTTTTTTTATCACTCTCTTTAAATTCCTACTCTGTAGAGGTTTTGTTTCCGAAATTGCCATAAGAAAAAGAGATCTTAACTATTTCGTTATGTAGAAAATTCATTATATCATTTCTCCGTCCAACAATCAGTACTAGAAACATTGGCTTATTTCGAAATAATATAACGGGCAAATAAATGAAGAAAAATTTGTGAATTCGTTAAATTTTCAATTCTCTTTAAATTTTGCCAGCTATCAGCATTGTAACACCATTTAGAATTGAAATATTAAAAGGCATAATAATCTTAAAGAGGAAAACATTTGGTTTCAATACGATTCAATGATTCAAAATTTACAATTAAGTAAAGTGAAAATAGCAATCCTCTGTTCCAAGTAAAATAGGCAGTTCAGAAAGACATTTCTTTCATTTTAGTAAGACAAAATGCCTATTACAGAATTAAAATTTAATTATTCAGTTTGGATAATGACTTTTAAAACTTATTCTAATAAAAAAATTTCGATAATTTCTGAATTCATTGATAAAATTCGTAATTTGTTTTCTCGGATCTTTTAGTTTTTGTTTTTGGTGATAATTTTTTTAGGTTTGCGTTTTAATTGTATAAGCAAATTCTTAATATTTTGTCAGCAACTAATAACATTATGAACAAAAATGTCATGAATGCTTCCTAAAGTCTATCTGATGATAAATTATTCTTATTTTTTGTATTTGATTAGCGACCCGCTTTTGAATTATTCAACTAACTTCCCCGCCGTTTTACTCTTATGCGGAAATGATTCTTCTGTAAGTTTATCTAGATCTAGAAAATCATTCATTGCTGTCATTCAAAGATCAAAAATTATGTTTATAACTAATATGTATTATTGCTCAATGTTTAATAATCAAGAAGTCCTGAGATTAAAAGATTGAATTCACTTTTCTTTTTCCATTTGATATGAAATGACTAAATTTCACTTATTTTCCTCTTCTTTTATTCGTTTGATGTAAAGACACGACCATAGAAATGAAAGTAATAAATTTTGTTGAAGTTGAATAAAGAACTATTTCTATTTGGAGACATTCGAGTAGTCATTTGTAGGATTATTTTAGCATTACATCAAAAAAATCAAACTCCTTGTCAAACGAAAGTATGCTTTAAGAAATGTGTCGTTTAAAAAGTTTTTATTGTATGTATCGAATCTTTTTCAGTTTGCTTTTAAATGTTCTTGAAATTCAGTTGGTAATAAATCAAATGTCTGGAACTTAACTGTGACCTTTCGATGTCTCGTATCAATACAAATGTATAGGACTTTTTTTAAAGAAAAGTATTAGAAAAGATAACGTCATATTGCAAAAGTTTTCTGGCAAGAAATCCATGGTTTTTGAGGAAAATTAAAAAGAACTGTGCTTTTGAAATGTAACTTGAAGTTAAGAGTTTTGTTTTCTCAAAGTAAATTTGTTTTCTCTGAATATATTAATATTTTGCAATCATTTGTGAATGATTAAATGCTGTCATTATTTCTAGCTCTGTAAGTAAAATATTTTAACTAATAAAATAAATTTTAATAAATGTTTTCGATTTTAGTATTTATTTTTTAGAATTAAAGGAACTTCTAATGACCTAGCACAGTATCCTAGTGAACGAAACTACAAATTGTTGATTTTATTATAGAACTTACAAAATAACTTTAGGGGCCTTTGATAAAAGAAAAAAATATTTATTTAACTAAGCATATTTGGGAAGGATGAATTTTCACAATTTCAAAAAGTTTAATTTTTATGTAATAATTATTTCCTAATGATTACTATCATTAGATTTAAAATTTATATACAAGTTTTGTAATGTGTTTCCATTTTATGAATTGAAGTATTAAAATAGTGTTAAAACAAAATAGTGAATAGAAGTTTAAATATAATATTAAAACAGAAAGGTAATTCTCAATTTATCAATCAAGATGGTACTTTTTTTGAAAAGCAAATACTCAGTTTTCAATATTCTATGGCATTTGTTTTGTGGTCTTAAATCTGTTTGATGATATACTCATCACAATACTTAATGAATCAATTTTGGAAGGCTGAGGCATGTGTAACGATCACTACAAGAGTAGGCTTTATGTCTCTCTTTAGTACTGTATAGCTGAAACAATTATTATGAAGCAGATACAAAATCTTTATGCCGTAATCGATAACTCTTTACGAAAGCGGAAAGATCTATAGACGCAAACTCCAGTTAAAAACCTTATGACTCCATAGACGATATAAGCGACAGTTACTTGTTTTATTACTAGCCTCTTCGAATACGAAAAACAACAACAACAACAAATCCAGAAAACTTTCATTTTTTGATGTAACCCATGGGTGGATGAATTCGAAAAAAGAAGTTTCGTTTCTTTTTCTTAAGAAAGTATCTCAGTTTCAGAAAATAGGTTATGACATTAAATGTAGTGAGGTAAAAAATATTTTGTGGATATAAGACTGATACTTGATTATAGATTGTATTAAACTATTACTGTGATGATGAAACTTCAAGTATTAATCTGTATAGTTGTGCATTCTTTTTAAAAGAGATTTCAAATTAGGAAAATAGAAGTGTTATTAAAATTATTCAATTTATTTTTATTTCTATTAACCAAACTTTGCTTCATTCTTTGTCTGATACCAAAATTGTCTACATCTAACTATATTAAATGAATAAAATTCACTATCTGTTTTGTCTTATAGTTTCACAATCGATATAGAAACGCTCATATATAGATTATACCAGCGAATAGATGCCCCAGAGACGAAACATTCACCAATGATCACATAATAGATTTAGTGAAAATGCTAAATTGATCCCAAAGCTTAATATTTCATGACTATTGTACGTCAATGGCATGAAAGACATTCTCTGGGATAACACTTTTATTAGAAAGTATAAAAGGACGTTTTAGGGAGACGACTTCTATTGATTTATTCATGCAAGACGTTCTCTGGGATAACACTTTTATTAGAAAGTATAAAAGAAAGTTTTGGGGAGACGACTTCCATTGATTTATTCATGGTACGGTATTTCTTTAAGGAATGTACTTGAAATCCTCTAAGAGAGCATTTAAATAAGAACAGATATTCAAACATTGCATATTTTTAAATTTCTTAATTCTGGAATCGGTCGATTTTTTTTTACCAGTCCTATACAATAACCGTGAAATAATTCTAATTGCTTTTCCGACATTACCTACTATTTTACTGATCGATTATAAGATTGTTTAAAGCAAATTGCTGTTATGAGATATTACAAAAAACTAGTATTAATCTTAATAATATAAGACAATCGAATACTCAATAAAGTAATGTCAATAAATATCATTAAAGCATAAAAAAAAAGGAATTTTTCAAATAACTCCCCGAGTTCCGTTGCTGCTACTTGCAGCCACGAAATATGCATTTCTATAATTAAAATGTACAGTATGGTTAGGAATTATAAAATCTGGAAACATATTTTAGGTATGAAAGAAAAAAAATTCGCATGAACATAAAATGTTCATTCTGTTTTTCTAATTTTTACGTTGTTGCATTTCGGCTTCTTTGCTACAGATATTTTTTCGAAATAAAACGATATTTCACCAGATTTGCGCTTTTTTAATTGATCAGTTGTAAATTTTTAAATACATTAGTAATATTAAAAGCCATTGTACCATGATTTTAATATTTCAGAAAGCTGTTCGCATGAAGTTTACATAGATGAAAAATACGTTTCTCCAAAAGAGTTTCTTTTTGGACTTGTTTTTTAGTTTATTCGATGGATTATTAAAGATAAGATTACTACAGTTGATTTGATTTTGCCTTGATAAAGAATTTGACAGATTTGTGGAGATCATAAATTTTTATACTTAGGTAGCTTACAGTTGAATGCTTTTAATCAACTTAATATTTAAGAAATTTTGAACGGATGTATAATGCATGCACGTCCTCTTAATGGATTTTATTCAAAATTAGATGGAATTCTGCAAATTTGAGGTAATGCCCACTCACTCAATCTCCTCCATTTAGCTCAAAACGCTTTTGAATTATTGTATTCAATGGCAGAAAGGCGTAACTCCAAAAATATATTTTTCGGTATCCAGGAGATCTGAAACGTGTGGATTCTTTTGACGATTACGTGTAAAAAATGAAAGGGAAAAGAAAAGAATCATGCATTATAATTTAAAATATTTCGCTCTAGATGTTTCATGATAAATTCTGAAAAAGGCTTTTTTTATGAAAAGATTAGGAAAAAATATTATGATTCATTTTTTATAGTATTCCTCATTATTATAATATCAGAACAAAAAGAACTCTTCCTCAATTACTTTTCTTAATACATGTCGAGTAACGAATTCCAACTTGGGAATTATGCCATGCATGTATTTTGATTGAATTCACTTGACTTTTATTGCTGCAATTCAGTTCGTTTCTTTTATGGCTAGACTGTGTGAGAGATCATTTAGAAATGACTCTTCGCTATGACTAGTTAATATTTCACTGATGTAGCTATGAGTCGGTGCTTTATTGAACTGTGGATAATTATATAATAATATCCACAATGCAATGCTGATATTTATTTATACGTCACTCGAAGCACTTAAAAAATAAGAAGTATATTTAAAATAGTTATTACTATATAATTTAGTATTAATGAATGAAAAAAATTGGGGATATTAAAGTTATGGTTTATTTGAGAGGTAGACAAAGATATATTTTGAAATGTTTCATCGATTAAATAGAAATTCATAAAACAAACGAATTCTCGAAACATTTATTACATAAAAATATTTTTGATAAAGTAAAATTAATTTGTATGCATTAAAATATATTGTGGAGAAAAATGAACTATTAGAAACAAGAACTGTTACTATATATATAAAATATAATAGTTTTAAAGAGTTGCCATATAATGTAAAGAGTTATATGTGTTATTTGCATAGCGTACGTTTAGAATATAGTATAAATTTTTCTATTTTAATGGAAACTATCTTTAAAATTCTGTCTATTATTTAACCTGCAAGTCTCTAATATTACCCATTTTTGTTCTTCATGTGAAGAACGATCAATTTCCTCACAAATATTCTTAAAAATGTATGGACTTTCTTATTTTTAAAGTCGTTAAGTTTGCTATCTTTTCCAATTATTTGGACAACTGATTTCGGGTATTTAAATTACTCGAATATTCAATAACTCTTTCGTGTCCCCTCTGAATTTGAAAATTTCTTTTTAATCTTTGTGCAGTTTACTTAAGTTTTAAAGGATGAATACAGGCATATAATTGATGGAAGCGCGGATAAATGCATAATCAGTTCCACTTTGTTAAATAATCTAATGAAATAAACTCGCGGCAATCGGATTTTGCAGAAAGAAATTAGAAATTAATTGTAAGAATATGCTAATTTGATTTGATAGAGCCATTTTACTACAACCAACTTAAAATTCATAAATCAGTCTTCATTCATTTTGTATCTCCTTTTTTAGTAATTGAATATTGTATTACTTAGAAAAATCAATTCAGAATAAATTATCTTTGAAATAAGTCGTTCGCATTGAGCAAGTATATAGATAGTATTATGTTGTATAAAATTGTAGTACTTTATGTAGTATAAAATTGTTGGATAAAGCTCTGTAGAATTGTGATGTCGTATTTCTTTCATCCCGAAAAAATATAAGATGGATTCCAAATATAAATGAGGAGCAGTACACTTCATATGTATCACACTATCATGGAAAACTTCATTGCATGTGTAAGGGGTTTTGCTATATACTTCATTTCTATTATCTGAATTTTTTAAAATTATTTTTCTGGATTACTTATTAAATATAAACAATGTTAAAAGAGGCGAGTAGTTAACAGATGGACTTTATATAGGAACTACGCAACAGATACAAATCCTTTTTGCTGCGTTAAATTTAAATTGCCTATTATTTCAAGGAATAATAACTTTTAATTTAATTTTAGATCCTCAAAATGATTAAATCCTTCTTAGAATAACTGATAAATCAGCCATCTGTTAGTTTTTACACATAGAGTAATGAAGTCTGTTTCACGGCTCAGACTACAAATTTCCAATATTAAATCTTAATCAAATTAAAGTAACAGTTAATTCAAAACACAAATGACTAAGACTTGCTGAAAAAAAAGGAATAAGCATTTCTTATTTTTAAATACTTGATTACTTTGTGAAGCGAAAAAAAAGGATAAGAAAGTAAAGTGCCTTCTACTTTCTTATGCAAATTGAAATAAAAAATCGGATAATCATCATTTAATCTGAAAATTGAATAAATTCGTAGATAGAAAGGTTAACGAGCATTTGAATTATTCAGATGTTCTTTGATTGGAAAATATTTCTAAATCGGTCACCCATATACTTGGAATAATATATAAGAAAGAATTTATTCTTTCATGATGTTGCCATCTGAAAATCACACCTGATAATTGCCAATAAATTTGAGAAAGGATGATTAGCAAATGTAAAAGGGACTATTATTCATAAAATAAAGTATTATTATTCATAAATTAAAAGAGTAACAAGTTTTAGTATTAATTTGAAGGTTTTAGCATCCTTTAATCACCATAATGTAAGAAATTCTTAAATGAATTGTTACGGAAAGGATAGTAAATCAAAATTTAGAAACCAACCATAATCATATCTTGGAGTCAGATTCAAATGTTGTTATATCTGCAATTATAGAGAAATGACAAGTAATTGTTTTTGTATGCTTCAAAAGCTTTATAAGCCAAATTAAAAATATATGGTTTATTTCTTAGATTTATTAGCTTTCCAGATTCAGTGCATATTCAAATTGTTATTCACCAAATTATTTACTCAAAATCATCTTTCCTACTTGCTTATGAACTAACCAAATACTAAGCATATTACCGTCAATTGTAGATTTTAGCATTTTCCGATTTTAAGTAGCCCGCATAAATAAGAGCCTTTTCCAAAAATATGTCAATTTATTTTCATATTTCAACAATTTTTTAACTTTATATGTCAGTTGATCTCTTTTCAATTTTTATTTTAAAGATAAAATTAAAATTGCTTAATATAATAGAATTTAAAAAAAATGCACATAATTATTAGTTAATGATATCGATTGCTTTCAAGTAAAAATATTATTATGAAAATTAAGTTATCTTATTATTGGGCCTAATGTCCTGTAATCTTATTGTTTGTAAGGTATGAGTAGTTAAATGAATATTTAAAATAAGTAATTAAATAATTAATTAATTTCTCAATATTAATGACGATTCAAATTAATGAGATGATTAGACCCCTCAGTTTGAAAAACTGGTTAGCCAATTTTGTCTCTGTAATATTGCTTCTCTGTTCATTAGCCTCATAGAAAGAAAGTTTATAGATATTGTGATGAATGGATGCTCATTCAGATGACATTGGTGGTTATTTTGGCAACACAACAAAGGCTCTAAAGTGTACGAATTTATCTTATATCTGTATCAGAAACCAAGCTATATTTCTACCTAGGAACTTTCAGACTTAAGGAAGGAAGGAAGGAAATAATTGAGATGATTCTTTAAAATCATGATCGCGATGGGAACTCTTATTTTATGCTGAATGCTCCGTATTATGTTTCTATTTAACAATTAGTATATACTTTATTTAGTATGTTGTTGATTTCTGGAAGTATTGTTTTTCTGTACGTTTCAGCTATATTTTGTTACCTGTGTTATTGAGCTGGTGGAACAAAGTCTCAGCGAGCTACTTGGGCTTCTCATTATACATTAACCGAACAGAGTTTTCATAACAATCTGCTCTCCTTTGAATGTGGTTTGGATTTCTAAAAAAAAATCATTTTTTTGGCGGCTATGGAAGAAAATGACATTCGGAGCTGGCAGTTTGCATATTTCTTAACATTCCTATCATTGTAAGTTAATGTGCATTATCATATGGTGATAAAATATCAATAAAGGAAAAATATTTTAATGGGCACTGATTCTCATTGCAGTCGCATGAAATTAATTATAAATTAGACAGTATTACAATAAAAATAAATTTATGTAGTAATTTTCTTGTAATTGCATCTGGAACCACCCTATCATTACAAATACCGTTCGATATGTCTCTTTCAGTCACTTTGCTTCGGAACTATTGTATTTGGTACTTCTTTAAAGTCTTGTAGTTGTGCAGATTTGTGACATTATCTGGATTTAATAGAGAATATTCCAATTTATTCAAAATGAAAGTTTATTTTTCGAGATTTATAGTTATTACAGGGCTTCTACCCGCCAAAATGCTGTAAGAGCAATTTAAGAATTGCTGCTTTAAGAAGCTTAGCAAGTAACGCGCTGACTGGTAAAATTAGTTCCTGCTTTTAGTTCTCGTTTGATGGAAAAAAGGTTTCATCACTTCTTAAATGGATAGAAGATGCTGAGCATGTTCAGAAATATATAAATTGGTTACTCCACCGCGCTATTTCCTACCATAGCGAAAAGAATATGAACTTAAGTGTTCGATTCAAAATTCGATATTACATATTCAGATGAGAATTTGTACGATTGCAATTATTACAAATGCAATAAATTGCATTTGTACGAAATTCGAATTAATTAAGCAAGTAATTATTTCCTGCACAGAGGCTTAAATACTTCCTATTTAACGTGGATGTCCCTGTATGATAAATAAGTAAATCTATCTTAAATTAGTTTAATAATGATTTAAATTCTATGTAAACATACCTTATAATTCTCATATATTTTTAAATTCATAGATGAATTTAAAAATATACTATACATTACATTCTATACTATATATTATACTATACATTCAACTCGATGAATACCATTTTTACTTCCTTATATAAAAAGTATTGCAATCATTAAGAATTTCAAACACGAAGTTTTGGTGAGTCTCGAGTTTCAGAGAAGGTCATTATCAGACATCAATTTATATCGGTTTGAGACATAAGATATTAAATAACTTATTAAGTATCTTTTTTAATGAAATCATTGTGTTCAAAATTCGCTTATTTACAAAATGATTTAAAATATTATTTCATTACGATCATTAATGCAATAATAAGTAATATGTATCAATATAGAAATTATCATAATATTAAGATTTCGTGAAAATTATGTAAATACGCGTTATAGCAACTAGTTTTCAATTAACATAATATATTTAAATTACATATACATTTTTAAATTTCTTTCCAAACAAAACCGTAACTGTCACAAAGTATAAATATGCATGGGGTCTAGTACTCATTTTGTGCTTTAAAATCTGTGATGAGAATAAAGTAATTATTACAATAAATGTATTACACTAAGGTGGCAAAAGTTAATGGATACCTCCTTAACTTGAAGGATCACTTTTTTCCATGCTAAATGTAGAAACTAGACACCGTATGGAATCAAAAAGTCGTTGGAAAGAAATATTAAGTAATACTGTCTTTATAAATGTCCATGATTGCAAAAGTGTTATCGATGTAGGATTTTGTGCAAGAACTGATCTGTCGATTATGTGCCATAAGTGCTCAATGGGGCTCATGTATGGCTATCTAGATGGCCAAATTATTTGCTAGAGTTGTCCAGAATGTTTTTCAAAACAACTGCGGACATTTGTGTGACAGTTACGACATGGCGCATTATCATCCATAAAAATTCCATCTTTTTTGGGTATATGAAGTCCATGGATGGGTGCCAGTGGTCTTCAAGTAGTTGAGCATAACCACTTTCAGTCAATAATCAGTTCAGATGGACCAGAAGACCCCATCTATTCCATGTAAAAGCAGCCCACATTATCATGGAGCCATCATCATCTGGCACAGATTCTTTTGACAACTTGGGTCCACGGCTTCCAGGGGTCTGAGCCGTAAACAAATCCTACTATCAGCTTTTACCAAATGAAATTGTGACTCATGTGACCAAACAGTGGTTCTCGGACGTCTAGGGTCCAACTGATATGGTCCCGAGCCTAAAAGAAGAGCTGGATACGATGTCGTACTATTAGTAAAGAAACTCCAGTCCGTCTTCTGTTGCCATAGCTCATTAAAGCTGAATTTCGCTGCATTGTCCGAACAGATACGTTTGTCGACATCCCACATTGATTCCTGCTGTTATTTCACGCAGTGTTTGCTTGTCGGTTAACAATGAAAATTGTATGCACGCGTTGCAGGTCTCGATACTTAAATGCAACAGGTCGGCCACTGGGATATTCCATGGTGGGAGGTTATGTCTGAAATTGCATATTCTCGGTACGCTCTTGACACTGTGGATCTTGGAATATTGAATTTTCAAATGATTTCCGAAATTGAATGTCCCATGCGTCTAGTTCCACCCATTCCGCTTTCAAAGTCTTAATCACCGGCGTGTTGCCATAATCAAGTCGGACACCTTTTCACATGAATCATTTGAATACAAATGAAAGCCCTGTCAATTTATACATTTTGTGCGCGATATTACTGATATCAGTATATTTACATATTGCCATCATAGATTTTTGTTACCTCAGTATATATGGAATTGATTATGATTTTTTTTATTGGCCAATAACATTGTAGGCATTTTTGTTACTATTTATTGTAAACATGCAGCTTTAAATGGTTCTACACAGCTCTTTTACAACAACATAAAATAACACTCAGAAAATGGCCTAGGTAAAGGATTAAACCAGCTCTTTTAGATGTTGTTTACATAAGACGAAAAACCTCCTTTTCAGACAATTAACTTTCTGTAGTTTCAGGACTAACAAGACTGTTTATCATATTAACATTAATGCAAACAAATAGTATCAGAAGGCAAAAGAACATTTTAAAGAAACATTATGATTAGCCCATGTGCTTAATATTAGATTTTGCCATGTATTTATAATTGTGTAAAAGGTTTAAGATGAAATGCATGGGTAAGATTGTTGGGGTTGAGTTACTCAGTGTATCTATTCTAATGCTTTGAGATTACGGAATAATAAATAAATAGTAATAAGTAAAAATTTCGACTTATGTTTATATCTATTGAGAAAATACTGCAAGCACCGTTTTGAATAATTGCAATTAAATATTGTTTCATTAAAGATCTAGATACATAAAATGAGAAATTACAATGTATCTTTAATTTAAATATCTTTGGCTGATAATAAATTATTTCTATTGGTGAGTTGCAGAAATTAAGAATGAAAACTTTGAAAGAAATTAAATAACTACAAATGAAGATCTGATTTTTTTTATTTTATCCTCTCAAAGAACTTTGTTCAGATAAAAGTTTTACCAAATATATCTGAAGTTTACGGAGGACTATTCTGGGCGTTATTTACGTGAGAAAATGCATACTGATATTCTAATCAATTTTCAGATTTATGAGAAATTTATATAAATGAATAGTTAAATACGCCAGAAAGCAAATTTGAAAAAAAAAATTACCTTAAATGATTATCACAAATAAAATTAATCTGTATTAGTTTAACAACAATAAATAATATAGCATAGATACAATCTTAACATTTTACTTTTCATAACCTTACATTTTTACTGACAATGAAGTAAAAAAAAAGCAAAGAAAGTTTTTGTTAATTGCAAATATACGAATGCTTTGTTGGAAAAAGTAATTGACTTTGGAATTTAACAAAGTGATTTTATGTACACATATAAACTTTATCATTGTTTGTAATATTTTTTGAACTAACTGGAATGGCAATTTGGTGACTTAAGAGAAAAAAATCGAAACAAGGAAATTTTAAGATTTTATTGAACTTTTTCTTTAAATACGTTTAATTGAAAATATCTGATGTAGGAAAAAAATATTACTTAGAATTTTTTTTCTTCCTCTTTCAATATTTTGTATCATATCTCTTATATCAAATTTTATTTCAGAACAATCTTATTTGGATTGGATAATAAGTTAATGTGAAAGGGCAGATTTGGTTCCTCGGTGCATACTATCACAGTGTTATGGAAGACAAATGTAGTTCATAAAAGTGAGTGATAATTAGAAAAGGAAAAAACAAACAAACAAACAAAAAAAGAGTAAAGTTGAAAAATCATAAGAGGACTTCACCACTGGATGGTGCCAACTAAAGCACTATCCTCGTCATTTGACCACCGTTCAAAATTCCTTGGTCTGTCCCAAAATAACCCTAACGTTGCTTCATAACGGAATGTTAATGTATTATTATATAATGTCAGAATTGTTATGCAATCACCATAAGCTAGAGCAAAGCATTTCTTCTTTGCAAAATATCTGTTAGTTAAAAATCTTTCTTTCTGTTATTCATTATGTTTGTTTTCATTTTTTATTGATTATGTCATCATTTTCTCTTTACATTACTTCTTTATCTGTATTCAAATTAGTATTGTTAGTTAAAAATATTTTGAGTTTATTTCGTACAATGTAATTATTTAAATTTTATTTATTTAATTTTTTGATTATGTGCTGCAGTGTAAAAAGTTGCATAGAAATGAGATAATTAATATTCTTTCTATCAGCGTTAGTATACATGTTTTCTAATGGATGACTACATAACAAAATATCAGTATAAAACTGCAAGACAACACATTCAAAAAATTTAATCAGCTACTGTTTTTATGTCCTTACATTGTTTCAATCTTTCGCAGAATGGAATGTTAAATGTAAACATGTAAAACATCAGACCTTCTCACAGTATTATGCATAATGTGGTGTGTTAAAAGATAAGATCGATGACGCTTTGTAAATTGTTTAAGGACTTATTTAAAAGCTTTTCGTGGAATTCAGTGTCATCGTATGAGGTATGCCTGTAATAAACTAGACTTAGTGGACTGCACTGGAACGGAATTCTTCTCATGGGTGTATTCCTAAGATTTCAAAGAAAGTCTTTTCTTATTTTCTCTTTTGCCTTCAGGAATAATGTTTTTCCAAAGAAAAAGGGAAAACAAAATGATATGTTCAGGAATATGATATTTTCGGAAAGTTTGTTAAACTTATAAAGTGCCGAAAAATATCTTTTTGCGGCTTTATGCTTTCATTTGTTAGCTTTGTTAATTTGGAAAGATATTTTTGAGAAATACTGACAAAAAAAGTTTTTCGAAAATGCAAAACAATTAATAATAGACATAGACTGTACTTTTTAGGTATTAGGTATTTAGGTAAACAGGAACTAAGTGAATATTAGTGAGATAGTTTTTGCTACACTGGATGACATTTGATAAAATAATTCGATACACCTAAATTCATATTTAAACTAATATTGAAATCTACCCTTCTTATTACTTTTACTTTGATAAAATCAACCTAAAAATAGTTTTTCCTGAAGGACATGAATTTATTCCAGAATCTTCTTATACAACGTATTTCGTAATATTTCTCTTTTTACTTCATTTTGGCTCTGGCTTCTGGCTCTTCTGGAGAATATGTGCTTCTTTTAACGACAATATTTTTTCTTATAAAAGTTTTCTAACGTTAACTGAACCAGTTATTCTAAAAGTTAACCGAATAACCTTAATAGTTTTTCTTATAAACTGAATTTCAACTTAATGCCCTTCATTGTCCTGAATCTCATTTATGAAAAACAGCTCAAATTAATAAGATTAAAATTTAAAAACTTGTAAATAAAAGCGGGATGCAAAAAGAATACTCCAAAACTTTTTCTACGTTTGTAAATGGTCACGATATTTTGGATTAGTCTTTATAGTTCTTATTTTAATTTTTTTATACTAATTCTTAAATACAATATCTTTTAAAAGTTATTCCAAAAATATAGAACATTAAATCTGAAATATTCTTTTATAAGCATAACAGTGCAAAAGGATTACAGTAATTGCTCAAAGTGACCAACATTCGCATGGCATCGCGATAGAGTTTTTCTCAAAGGATCGTCTTTCCTCGAATATGAAAGCCGTAATAGAGGAAATGCTGCCTAAAATTTTTTTTCGTCCAACTTCCATTTGCTGATTTTTCGAAATAACTGAATATTTTTCAATGAGATCATTTTTAAAAATTTCTTAATAAATATAATTCCTTTTTGATTCTAAACTTCAAGAATAAAAATTCGCTATTGCAATGTGAAAACGTGATTACATATTCTTACTTCCATTGCTAAATAGGTTATTCCTTTCTCATGGTTGGTTGAAATTAAGAGTATTTATCATATACGTTGTTTAACCTCTTAGCACTGATGAATCTCACTCGCGCATCGAAATGCTGAATTTTTAATTTTAAATATGAAATTAAATAAAAGTATTAAGTAATTTAAAATGACACACACACACACACACACTGAAATATCACATATCCTTATATTATTACAAGAATTAAAATAATTGTGAACTCCGAAATAGCATGCTTAATTAACCTTTCCTAATTAGAAAATGAACTAGATTAAAAAATGAATTATAGCATTTTGCAATCGAGTTTCAATTGAATGGTTTATTTCTGTTAAAAGTAATACTTTAATTTTTTTTTGTAATTATGTATTTTAATTTCGGAAAAAGACCAATTCAGATCGTTAATTATAGAAAATTACATTGATCACTTAAAACTGAAACCTGTTATTTGCTGCTAGGTTGTATGGAGTCTATAGTAGCCACCTACTATTTTATGCCTGCTTCAGTACTCATGTGAGCATAAATATATTGCAAAATATAGTAATCTGTTATAAATGAATCGCATATATTTGAATTATAAACTACGATTTGGAATTTATAGAATAATACTTATATATATGAGTCATTTCATTGTATGGAACTGACTAAAATAGTCAGTACCATTCAGTGGATTATAGAATTTTTTTAACGTTTTACAGAAATGACTGAAAAAGAAATTTTTTTTTACGTATCACAGAGCCTTTTTGAAGTACTTAAAGATTTAATAATAAAACATTGTTAACTATTAAAAAAAATTAGAATTAAAAAAAAGATAAAGCCTGTAGTCGTTTTCACGATCAATTCCAAGGAGGGAAATAAGCTTTCGATACTTTGCCACTTCTATTTTGAGAACACGAAAAAATAATCCATAAAAGATTGGAAAACTATGTTCGTCCAGAATTTTTTTTATTCGAAAATGTTTTCAATCTTTAGCATGTATGGAAGTAACAAATTGAGTTCCTCTATTGTTTCTCTTTTTATCTACCAGTCTCTTTCCTTTAAATAACCTTCAAAATGATTTTCTTAATTACTTGCAAAATAAAATTGCAGTTGTTTGGGGGAAAAAAATTTAAACTCTATGTGTTTAGCAGATAAGATATTATTCTGAAATTCTCTTTAATGAGAAAAATGTTTTTAATGAATAGTTGACATGGAAGAAAAAACCTGTTTCTTTTCCTTCCATTGTACAAAAAAAAAAAATAAAAAAATAAATAAACCATGGGAAAGCAATTACAAAAAGACAAATGCTTACCGAAAATTATATAATCTTTTTGCCTTTTTATACAGAAAAATATACAGAAATCGTACAGAATAATTATTTAAAATTATGTTGCTAGTTCCATCCTAAGCCATTATTATGTGGCGTTCTTAATTGTTATATGCAGTAAAAAAAAATGTGTTGCATATTCACAAAATTTCATTCATTATTTTATGCTTTTGATCGCTATGAGAAATAATATATATAGATTTAATTAAATATTTTTCTAAAAAAGAGAAAATTATTCTTTAAAATAAATTATATTACAGTAAAAATGTTGATTATAATTTCAAAATATATTAATCTAAATAATAGATACTTTTTTTTGTAAATTCCATGTAATTATTTGAAAAAAAAATCCATGTTAATAGATATTAAAATTTTTAGACAATGATTAGTTCAAAAGATATTTTTTTTAAAGTTGTAATGCATATAACGAAGACTATTCAAAATTTTAAGAAATTAAGCTTTTTAAGCCTTTAAATTTGGTCGAGATTCTGTTAAATCCCTGCAATTTTTGTGTTAAGCAATTTATCAAATTTTCATTATATATATCATTGTGTTTTTAAGGCTTCTTATAGACAAATTGATTTAAAAAATGGTTCCTTGCAACTCCAATTTTAAAACGGTCAAGTTTATCAAATTGTACGAATTTTTTGGCAATTTCAATACTAATTTTTTGTGTTGTAGGAGGAAAACACTCTATAAGCTGTATACTTAAGTGTAATGAGGGAAACTAATGAGGAAAAATTTGTTCTAAGTATCGTGTAAGAAATTTCAAATTGTATGTATCAGTAAAGGAATTGCTAAAAGTGTTTCCATAAAGCAGTTCCAGTTCCTTTACGGTGAGCAGATATGGGTATGCAGGATAATATAATATCAAAACGGATTTAGTAAGCATTCTTGACTACAATACTGATATGTGTATTGAAGAAAAGTTCTTTAATATAAATTAAAAGACTTAGCATCTGACAAAAGAGTGTGTAAAAAACCCAGATGCAATTATAGGTTGCAGAATAATCGAAGAATGATGGCTTTGTTTTCTTTTGTAGACATAATAGTTTCGAATTCAGTTGCTTTAAAATTGTAATTATGTGACAAAGCAACTTTTAGAGAAACAATAGATTACCTAACATTATAATGCTTTTTATTTTATATTAAGAAACAAAACTATTCCTATATCAGAAATTTTAAATATATAATTTTGACGTTAACCATTTCTACTGCCATGGGAAGTATGCCTTCTATCAAATTCATCAATATTTGTAGGATACTTTTAAGAAGTTATATGATTGACAAATTTTTCAGTAAGACAGAAACTTAGATGCTTCAGTTCTTTATCCCACACAAAATTGTATTTATTTGTTACTTAATGATTAATTAACGCAATCAATTAATTAAATTAAATTTATTTAATAAGCTACTTGAATCACTTTACTTAAGCCAGCTTCAATCCTCAAAATGCTTTAATATATCCGGACTAGAAAAAATGGCCTTTTAGTGGGTTAAAGTACTTGTACTTTAAAATCGAGCTCTAAATTATTTTAAGGGAATAGGATATTCCTTGTAAATTGCGTTCTTCTTTTAAGAGATTTGTGACAAAGTTAAGCCTATAAGAACCCTTTTCAAATTTTCAAAACATTTGTCTGTATAACCGAAGATTATGAGGATCTTCAAAGATTCCTTAAATAATTGTGATTCCTATCACAAATGATTTCCAGTGTTCTTCTAGAAACTTTCTCTAACACTCTCCAAAAAAAGTCATATCCCTTTCTTTCCGCATAGAATTGTGAATCTTGGTTAAGACTTGGAATGACTTTCGTAGCATTGACGAAAAACAGTTGCCATATATTGATATCTCGCGTGTATCTATCAAGCGAATGTGTGTTTTAAACTCTTACAGTTGGTTGTAATCATAAAATCCCATACTGAATTTCCTTGATTTAAATCTTTGCGTTTATGGGTCATTGCATTTACATGCATGCGAAAATTCTGAACGACATTTTTGACAAATTTAAGTTAAAATTTGATAAGAATTTATTTTTAAATGCAAAATCTGTGTACCAAATTTTATCTGTCAATTTATTTTGTTTTACAGTTATCATGCTAAATTGGTTTCCAACAGCCGGACAGATCAGAATTCATATAAATGGATTTTATTCAAATTTTGATAAAAATCTGTAAACATGGTCTGAATTCCATACGCCAAATTTCATTCATTTGGTGCATGGATTCATTAGTTTTGAAGTTCTTATGTTCGTAGACAGGTACAATGCCAAAAGTTTGTTTTTCAAACTCAGAAAAGCCTAAAACGTGGAGATTTGTCAAGATCTCGAATCCAAATTTTTAAACAATTATAACATCTTCTTTGTATTTGTTAAACTTGAAAGTAAAAAGAAAAAGTGGGAAATTAAAAGAAAAACGAAAACATATTATTTTTCAGCTTTTTGACACCGAAACAATGGCTTTCTACGAGTTACCTTAATCTTAAACTTCTTTGCTTTTTCTTGTGGATTTTTTTTTTCAGTCAAACCTTTTTTCCCCATAAAATTGATTAATGTGCTTGATTTAGAAAGTTTTAGAAAACCTTTTTTGTCTTTAAATTTTGCAACCTGAGATAATTTTGAGAGAGACTAAGAAATCCAAGCTCGAGACTTTTGTTTGTAGCTCATTTTTCTACAAAATCTATCATTGCAATAACAGGAAATATTTTGACCTCTTTTCGAGACAATATATTATATATGTTGTCCCTGCAGACTATTTCTAAGGTTACCTGCTCTTATCTTTCCTAAGTAACCATAAACCAATCTACGAACTTTTTATTGCGATGCAAAAAAGGGAAAATATTGCCTTCAGCATGATTAGAAACCAAATAAATAAGTACCGAAGAAAGAGACAGATTCTGATTACTTTATTAGAATGTGTATTAGCTCTCACAGAGGCACAGGTACAAGCAATAAATAAAAATGTGTGAGTAACTTTTTGAGAAAGAAACCGAGTCTTGATTACTAAGAACATCTTTAATTTACAGATTCTTTTTCCAGTGAACGGTTTCTGAATTAAGAAATGATTTTATTGAAAACATAGCTGAGGATATTTAGGATACTTAGTGCAAATCAGAATACAAAATATTATTTGTTTATATCATTTATTAATTATTTGTTTATATCATTTATTAAGGTGCAAACGAAAAATAATATCTCGATCGGAAACTCTTAAGAGTTCAGATGAAAAATAATATGACCGAAAATTCTATTTATTGTAGCTAATCATCGAATCTTCAACGAAGTGAGAAATACCATATGTATGTATAACAAATATATATAACAAATAACAACAAACTATGGCATTTGCCTAAGTTACTTATGGAAAATTAATCCACACTGCCATAGCTGCTGATGTGGGGTTGATTCAAAGTTATTGTTACAAACCTGCAATTCGCTTCCCAGCATAGTTTGTTCCATCAACAGAAAGAAAGTTTTACAGTCATCTGAATGGGACAGAGTCCAGGTGGGGCGTCGGAGGTCCCAGAGCTTGGCTACAAACTTGGCGACCATTTGGCGACTTGGCGACCAATTTGGCGACTTTCGCGCAAAAATAGATAATACCCGAAACTTCGAGAATTTTCCCGATCCGTCCAGTAGGAACCGAGATACGCCTCGAACGTTCCTGATTGGTTGAGAAGCTTCTAGTCCCGCCTCCTGAGACCTATAAAAGGGGACTGCAGCTGCCAGAGAAGTGAAGTCAGTAATCCAAGTACGAAGACGGAGCGGTGGAGTCGTAAGGGACAGAGCGGAGTAGGCGGAAACGACGGTGAGCAGTGACGGAGTCAAGCTCGTGCTGAACTGAGCTGTGCGCTACTGTCTGCAGTAGATTCTGGTTGTATGCTGCTGTTGTATGCTACTCGTCTCGGGTGAAGATAATCGTCTTCTGTTCTGTATATAGTTGTCGCTTTTGTGCTGTCCTGTGTGTCTTCGTGTAAATAAACGTCGTTGTTTTATTTTCTACTACCGTCTACTGATTGAACGTTCTACACACCATATCACTTCCACTATCCAAACGAACCCCGGCAGAAAAATTCGTAACAATATTATTACTTTGCATTTTCTACTGACCTCTTCACGCCAGAAAACACATTCGTTCGTACATCAGTGTTGCTGTTTTTTAGTCAGAAGTGGAAAAAGGTTTTCTGAAACACAAGCGTTTTTGGATGTAAGTGTTCAGTTACAAGCATGACATTATCCAAGCTGATTAAAAGATGCAATCTTATGCACTCTTTAATGGATTCGACACAGTAGCTTGCCATTGGCAGAGCTATCTTATGAACATTTTGCATGATTAGGCTTTCTTGTAAATAATGCATATAGTGTTCTTTTTCTCCTTTTTCGTTTGTTTATTTGTTCGGTTTTCTTTTTCATTTTCTTTTTATTGTTTTTATAATTATGTATTGTTTGTTACGTATAGTTTGTTACTATTTTTATATTTGCAGTTTATTTTTGTTTTCCTTTTTTTCCTCTTTTAATCTGCATTGCATTTGTGTCTTATAATTTGCTGTATTAATTTGAGCTATAAGATTATCAGCAAAATGTTTTCTTCAAACGTTTGAGGATAAATGTTGCTGGAGGAGATTTCGGATAGCCAATGGGGATCTACTAAGCTCTATCTGATGATGTAGGCCCTCTAGCTGATATCGTAGAGACTGTTTTCCAAATTTCTGATTTTTGTAAAATTTTTTGTTCTTTGATTGTCCCCAGTTATAATACGTCTCAGTTTTTTTTATTTGACATATTATATATCTAAACTCTTCTCCTTTAGTGAAGTTAGCTTCATACAGCCTTCAAAATAAAAAATTGCACTTCATTTACGATTGAGCGTTTTACCGGTATTATGTTGCTGAAAACGCATACATTATACTATTATTCTATTAAAGAAATCATACCAGACAATGTATCCCTTACTGCGGCGTTTTTGAATTTCCATCTGTCACTTCTGTGTATTATGTAAATTAATAAATAGTTTTTTAAATTTATTTTTTGTATCATTTATTAACTTAGACGTTATATTCATTTCTTATTGAATATATGAGTATTTATTTAAATGTTTCTCATTTTAACAAGCAATAAATCAATAAGTCATTATACATAAAAATTGTATTTATGGATGTGTTATTACTAAATATGATACCATATTTACCAGATGACTCTTAGAGAAAAGCGTGCTAATGCGATTTCTTATTTTTTTAGTTAGTTTTTTTTTTACCTAAAAAAACTATCTTTAGAAATAGTTCTCATGAAACGTTTTCGGATATATTTTTGACTATATCCAAAATATCAACCTAAAACCAAAATTTTGTGTATATATAGAGTGTTACTCACAATGTCTTATGAAAAAGAAAAGTGAAGAAATTTTTTTTGCATTTGACCCCGCGAGATTTTGTTGTTAAGAGGTCGGAATTCTTGCTCGTGAAGCAACTAATGTGAACTTTATCTCGTGTACTTGTGAAGATAAAGGAATAATTCAAGCTGGGAAATTTACTGTCTCATTATTATGAGGAACTTAGTCATTAAATAATTTTAATAGTTGGTGCTCCTTGGAATTTAAGGAGATCCCGTTTATTGAACGTTTTCTATTCAACCTAAGTGGTGACGCCCTGTAGAGAAGTTTTCAGCAATTATATTTAATTTTTTCTCGTCTCATATATTTCAACATTTATGAAATTAGGAGTGAAAATAAAGATGCAATATGAAATTTTTATTTTCTCTATTTTCTCGTGCTTCTGACAAGATGATTTAAAATAAGCAAATTATTATCTAATCATAATTAATATCTTTTATACTAAAAAAATTCGTTGCTGGAAAGTTGGAGTTGATATTCCTCATTACAAAAATGAATATCATTATATTTAATTAAGTTTTGTTTTCTTTTCGTCCAAGATAATTCAATTATTAATTGCTCTTAACGATTTCTTATAATTATTAATAATTATTATAATGTAGCTTAATTGCTTATAAAGATTACTTGTGTCTTACTTCAATCTAGGCACAAAAGATTGCCTTTCTTAGACAAAAAGAAAATAAATAGCTTACCAAATTGCTTTGAGAGACGTTTTGCTTATTCATGATTTCAAATGAAAATTTTTCTGTTAATTTTAATTTAGTTTTTGATTGAAACCTGTTAATTATGAAACATCAATTTTGCTGTGAAATTTTTCAAATATTAATACAAATATCTATGAAAGAAGACCATAATTTCCAACATTATTTAGGTCATACTAAATTGAGTAAAATATTTTGTGGTAGACTTCAATAAAGAAGAAATTAAAGAAAAAATGTATAAGAAAAAAAGTTTTTTTACCCTATAGAATAGTCCTGGAAAGATTAATTAAAACTTTTCTTCAAAATGCACGAATTCCACTAGTTTCGAACCTTTTTCTTCACTTTCAAAATTATAGGAATTTGAAATTAGAATGAAATTCAATTTGAAACAATGAATTAAACAATAGCTTCGCCGAAAGTAATTCATTTTTGGGAATAATCCAAAATGAAACGATTGCTTTGCAATAGATAAAAGTAATAAAAAATATGGAGAAATGAATTTAAAAATAAGAAGGAAAGATTTCCAGAAATCCTAATAGGAATGAGAACTTGTTTCATCTTTATTTGTAATTTTATTTTAAAAACTTTCTTTTGTTGTAATGTCTTTAAGCTCGTCTGCCTCATTTTAAATGTTTGCATAACTTTTTCTTAGCTGAAAAGTTAAGAAATCTGTACAAATAGTAATTTAGAAATTTTTTTTAGTGTCTGTGAAAGACCTCGAAGAAATAAAGAAAACATTTGATTCATATATAGAAAATTACATTTGTTTCTTATTTTGAAAGTATCATTAGGCCAAGCGATAGAATCATATAAAAGAATATCATATAACGAAAAAAAAATTAATGATTTTTTTTAAATAGAATGTTTATAAATTAGTTTCTTAACTTCGTTTTCTTATTGCAAAATGATTGATGGTATTATGAAGCGAATAATAGACTTCAAACAAATGGAACGATGAGAATTAATATTTTACAGGATCTGGAAAGTGAAATACAACATAAACAGTTGAGTGAGGGGTTAATATTCAAGATATATTAAGTATATTATTATTTACTAGAAGATGCGCCCATCTAGGCAGCTTCTATTAACGAAATTCGTTGACATTCTCAAGCACATTGGCAGATTGCTTAAGAAATAAATAAAAATTGTTATTCGTAGAACATTTTAGATGTACATGTTGTTACATTAAAAGTCTCGTTTCATCGCAGTGAGGTTCACGAATGCTTAAATCAAACTAATCACACCATCAGAAAAAAATGCAATACAAAATACAAAATAAAAATATTGTTGAAGGAAAATAATGGATTATTATAAATCAGTAGACCTTTGCTTTAAATAATAGAAATAACTTAGAACTATTCAGTAAAGCTAGAATACAATGAATTGCAACATGGACATATAAACTAATAGCATTCTTATCGATAGGAAATTTCCCTATTTATCTTTCATCAAGCCCTTTATTGCACTTAATAGAACTGAAATTTGTTGATAGTTTATAAAGACTGCTGAGCACAGTTCATTGATATTTACAGTGCTGAGCACAGTTCTTTGATCCAGCAAAACAAAACACACACACACACACACAAAAATATAAATAAATGCGAAGATTCTGACTCTTTAACTATCAATCACACACACACACACAACAACAACAACAACAACCAGTCTATTGCTAAACACTGAAGTAGAAATGGCTTAAATGGCAAAACAATGTATCAGACATCGCTGGAAATTTATATATATATATATAATATCATTATAATTTTTTCATAATAAATTTTACAATTCAATGTAAACATGCATTGGAGTCTTAATATTTTATAATCTATAAAATATGTATACTTTTACAAATTTGTTTACTTAGCTTTAAAGCTAATAAATTTTTTGAATCGACAGCCAGCGGCTCCTTTCATTTTACCGGATCTAGGCAGCAGCCTAATTGGAATTGTAAGAAGAAACGATGATATTTTAAAGTTTTCAAAACCTCTCTTTTTCAAGAAAGAGGTTAACAGGGGAAAGTGGATATTGTGAGGATAGATGAGTGATGAAATCGAAACGTGAAAGAAAAAGGAAAGATGAGAAGTATGAATTACAGACTTGGGGAGAGTTTCTAAAACGAGATTTTAATAGCACGTGAAACAGTTATAACGATATAAAAAGCAACTTTATTTTTTTTAAATATCAGAGAATCTTATCAATTTATTAAACTATAAAAAGTAATTATTTATTATTTTGAAATTATATACTTTCACAAAATGTCGATGATAATGTGCGGACGATCAAAGACTGACAAGTAAATTAACAAATCATTTACAATATAATAACCCACTTCCATTTGTTTGTAGCGCTGGACGGAGTTTAAAATATCCTTTATTTCCACTCTTTTCATTTGCGTTATTATCAAATGCACGAATATAGGTTTCTTTATGTTTAAATTGACAGATTTGTCGGTATGCGAATAAAAACTAGGCATGAATCAATAAAGAGATTCCTGGGCAGATGTTTGAGGTCTTTTTCATTGTAAAAAAAGTATACACTTGGGAGGTTTCGTCTCACAAACTGCATTTCAGAATTTACTTTTTGAAGCCAAGGAACGGAGCAATTTCATTTTATGCTAGCTGGTACCCGGCACGTTGCTGCCGCAGAAGAAATAATTTTGGAAATATCGTATGAAATTCGAAATAGCTATCTTGTTTAGTAAGGAACGATAGAAAGAAGGATATTCATTTTCTTTTCGACGTTGAAAACATTAATTGAAATTTAATGATATATAAATTAGAAGTTCACATAATATTTATTCTTTAAACTTTATTATTCAAGTGCTTTAGGGTAGACAAATATATATATATATATATATATATATATAATGTTTTTTCGTCTTCAGCAAAAACAAAAATTTCGTAGCTGCTCAACTTGTAAACCTCCAACATACAACTAGCCATGCGAAAAACATGGATTTTCTAGGCTCAATCCACAAACTTGAAGTGATTGATCTTATGCTATATAGGCGATCATATAGAATGGGAATTAAACAGGAATTGCAGTCGTTTGAAATCAAAGGTATGTATGTTGGAATAATGGGAATGTGTGAAATAAGCAAATCTTCTCCAATCGAATTTCCTTTAAGAATAGTTGCATGGCCGCATATTTGTCTTTTGATTCTGATGCGCGTGATCAGGCAGCAAATAAATGTTGTCTTTCGATTCTTGCCACCTGCTGATCTTGAGATTCTGAAGCAGTGAATTTGCAATTCGTATACGATCTGCTTTATTGCTCGCTTGTCATTCCTCGTTTGTTTGAGAAACTCGAATTGGCTTATTTCTACGTGCCGCGTAAGAAGTGAATCCTAGGGAGTCATATTTTTTGACAAAACAAACAACACGATATACGCTTGTATAATCGAAATTTTATTTGTTGATTCACTGAATAATAGAAAAATTATTGTTTGCACTGTAAAATTTCCATTATATATACCTTAACTTGTTCCATATCGATAATAATTCTATTTTGTATGTGTGAGATAAACTCTGAATAATATCCGCGGTTTGCCGCAGATAAATTATTGTGAACGCTGAATATCTGATGTAGATGACTATTCATTAATAAGAAAAAAAACAGCGCTTGCACTAAATAATTGTGATTTCATTTCACTCAGATTGATTCGCATCAATCATAATAATTTTATTTTGTTTGATATATGTGCGATTAACTCCGAATAACATGTGCCGTTTGCCGTTTACTGTTTGTCTTTTGTTAATTGTCAGTTTTAAAATATAAACTTCGCGCAGGCGCAATCAATAAGTTGACCAAGTTTCATCGCAATCGGTTGAACGGTACGGCAGCGCATAAGATACAAACAAGCAAAAATTCCTTTTTATATATTGGATTTATCCCGATTCATTGTATTGTGCCTTTGCGAATCAAACTGAAGGTTATTGTCAATATTTTTTCAGCGCTTTTTTGTTAATTTTGTATTCCACATTGTATTTTTTTCGGATAGTGAATCTCTATTTGTTTCAAACCGATTTTAGTGATAGTCTTTTTTCCATCCACCGTGTTCATGAACGCTATGGAGAAGATCCCATTACGAGAAGGCAAAAGATATAGTATTATTATTATATATATATATTCTAAAATTGCAGCAAATAGTATATTTGTTTTTTAAATCATTAAGTACTTTGTCAATATGCACGAGATTTTTTTACAGCTTCTATAGGTTAATTGCTAAGTTATTTGTGACGATTAGATTTGAGATCCTGCTAACAGGACGAAACGTTGGGGAGATGAAGATGCGCAGGAAGTGTAAGTGTTCTCTCAAGACGAGGGCATATTGCCGCATTGAAAAGAGGTAGTGAACTCTCCATGGCCGAATGGTCATAGCACTGGTTTCATAATCAAGAGATCGTAAGTTCGAATCCCGCTAGAGACAATGCGATTCGCAATTTGTGTAAATATTTAATTAATTGATTTTATGTTTCTCTTTATTTCATGTTCCAGAAGATCCTCGACATTTCTTTAGTTTACCAGACAAGTGTTCTGGACTTTTCTTACTGTTTCCAGAAAAGTATTCTGGAACTTTCCCTGCTAGTATAAAAGCAGAAGATTTGTCAGTCACTGTGTTCTCAGTTCAGAGTTGAGTTAATAAATTGGTTTAGCTCTACTTCTTGTGTGTGTCATTGAGTTCCGCACTAAAAAACCTACGTGACAATATTCTAGTGGTATAATTTTTATTTTATATGTTGTAATTTCATAGTTGTGTTACAGTTGAATTATCCTGAGTTTGTTGCAAATTTCTGGATATCTATCAATTTTTATGCAAGAATGACTAAAATAGAAAGCAAGCTTGTATTACTGATTTACTATATTTTATAAATGTTATCTAAATACGATGGAATAAATAATAGATTTTTGATATTTAACTACAACTTGTATAAATAGGAATAAAACGCGACTTGTCATTGTTTCGAAATTAAGAGAACGAAATTAGAACAATTTTAAATAGTAAATAGAATTATTTTTTACAGGGTAATTAGAGAAAATTACCTAAGCCGAAAATATTGCGCATTAATATTTAAAATGAGATATATAAGGGAAAAAAAACCAATAAATAGTATTCCAAACAATGGTGTTTTCAAAAACCAAAATGATGAAAATCACAAATCATATATTTCTCTTATAGTTAACTTTAAATTTAATTATATTTAAAAGCAGATATTTTTATCTTTTGGAATTTTTGATTTAACCTATGTGTTATACTTTGCATTTACTTTTTAGAAAAATGATATTTCATTTGCATTGATATTTAAATTATTTTTTCAATTTGAGCTTTTGTCAATGTGATGGCAACTTGTTGAAAAAAGCTAATTTTTTCCCATGCACGTGTACGTTCTTGTAAATGGTTAAATTTTATTTTTATTTCATGCAAGCTAAATTGCTGATAAATATGGTTAGATTATTTTTTTTTTAAATCATTAAAAATAGAAATTTAATTTGTTCGTCAAAACATAAGTATCATTAAAAATATAATTTTTTGATTTCAATATTGTTATATTTACATTTGTAATTCAAAATTCTAAGTGAATGAGAAAGTTGTTACAATTTCTTTTTAGTTTAACGAAAGTGGTAATGATGTTGTAATATTCCCTAAATAAAAATATATCGATTTAAAAGATGGTTGTTAGCTTCTTGCTTTTGTTAAGAATATCTACTTTATTGAGAAGAATCTGGGATTGAAATAAAGTGAGTGACATTAGTAATCGGATAATACAAAACATAAACTTTATTTCGAGATAGATAATGAAAGATATTTTTATGACTATTTAGTAAAAGACGTTTACGATTGTACGTTAAACTATGCGTCCGTAACGAGATACTTTTTTTTTCTATAAAAATTTTCAAATATAATTTTATTGAGTTTATGCAAATAATAAATTTTAAGTTAGTTTAACCAACATAATTTTTTTATGGATCTTTCCAATCCGAACATTTTTGTACTATCGGGATTTTTCACAGATATAATATTTTGTTATAGGCTATTCTTTTAACAGATTCTGGCCGTTGTACAATTGATTTATTCTTTTAGTTAAATCATATATGATTCAAAAGTCGTATAGAAATTTCCTTCACTTCAGTTTCATTAAGTGAATCATACTTTTTACTATGTAAAATGCTCCATCTTTTCTTTTCTCCTCAGTAAAATGGCCGCATTGAAAAAGCCCATTCCCCATTCGGAAATCGTACGCAAGAGATTTTTCTAAAAACTGATTCAATTCAGGTTTTTTTTTATTTATTGAGTTGTAGGATGCCTCAGTCTAAAAAAACAGCAAGAAGCAAGAATTTTCTCCTTTGAGTTTACCTTTTTCCGAGAAAAAAGTATAAACTCGAAAGGTTTCGTTCCGCAAACTACATTT
>JAPMOR010067941.1:0-25414 GCA_026543865.1 Argiope aurantia | reverse complement strand
AGATAGCTATGTTGAACTGTGTGTGCCAAGTATCAGTCTTTTTGTAAAATTATTCAATTCTAATTTAAAAATTATATTCAGTTTTAGTATTTTCATTTATTTCATTTGTGCAGGCGAAGAACGTTTTTAAATTTTTGATAGGGTAGTAAAAATGCACTTTCTCATTCATTTATTGCTATTTGTAAGTTTGTTTCATTATTTTTTTATAAAGGAAAACAAAACATTTTAACATTTCTCAATTTTTTGGAATTTTATTGGGGGATATGTTTGGGCATTTATCGAAATACCTGCGAAAACAGTTATAGAAATAATAGATATTGAGAAATAGGGATAATAGGGTTAGCGAATATAGTAATAGATAATGATAGAGATCACAAATCATTTTCACTGCTTGGTTATAATTCGTAAGCAATAATCTTCACTTTTCACCTTATTCTCTAAACCACAACTAATCATGGCTTACAGACATTAAAATGGTAATGTGTATGTAAAAAAAAAAAAAAAAAAAATACTGGTGTTTGCTGGAATTTCCAATATTAATATACTGTTTTTCTAAATATTATTATATATTTTATTTAATGCTTTATTTTCATACTCGCTTACACTTAAAAAAGTAATATGATGCATTATTAAGCACGTGCGAATGTAAGGACTCGTTTTAGTGCTTAGAATTCTAAAATTATTATTTCGAAAAGAATGTAATTAGAAAAAAAAATAATAATTCTAAAATTATAATTAGTATATTTAATTCTAAAATTATTTTGAAAAAATATTGATTTAATTTAATTCATAAAAATTTATCTTATCGTTTTTTAGTACTATATAATAATGAATGTGAAAAAAAAAAAACATAATTCAGATTGGCGACTCAACATACAATTGCAAATGATTAAAATTTTTTATTTTATTTCGCATAGAAATTTTTCTAGTAATAGTGTGATCATAAATATTTCCAACATACGAAAGGGGGTAGGAGCTACTGCAGAATATTATAAGAAGGGAAGGGTTTAAGTTACAAACTTATAACGGTAATACTTTTTCAACAAAATCTTTCAAAATTTATTTCATAAATGCATTATGGAGCAGAACAACTAAAATTTGTGAAAAGTCATTACTGAAGTAGAGAAAAATGTTGCCATTGAAAAAAAAAAAGTACATTTCAAAGAACTGCAATAAAAGTTTTTTTTTTAAAAAAAATGTGTGTATCAGTCGCCATTGCTTCGGAGAGAAATTTGCTTTTACTTCTTTCAAAATTGTTCGACTATTTCTCCGAAAGATATGTTTATTAAGCGTAACCTCTTTCGGTACTGAATTCTAAGAAATCTAATCTCAAGTCCATTTACATATGCTGCATAAGATGCTCATTCAATGTTTACGAGCTCTACGCAATAAACTACTACTTTACCCTAGACAATAAACTACACAGCACACATAAACATTTTCTATAGCAAAGTACTCTAAACATGCTTGGAAAGAAAGAGAATTAAAAGGGGGGGGGGAGACACTCTTTATACCTATTTACGTATCATTTCCCTAGGAATGAATATACTAAACAATTCATGCGGAGTGGGGGTCGTTTTTTTGCCTGCAACAATTCATCCTCGTTAAGGGGCTTATCTGAGCGATAACTAGCAATAATCCACTAGCATAAATTGAAAAGCCTCTCCGGGCAGTGTGTGGAGAAGAGGCTTCCTTTTTCATTTATTCATGCGTTTCCGACAGATACGAGGAAGTGTGGAAAAGGGAACAAAGGGTGATAATGAGTGCTTCTGAAATAATTTAATACTTTCGAGTTCACTTCGTCGTTCACGAGATGAAGTCATTAATATGGACACACTTACGGGTATTAGTCGGATAGACTTGTCTACCATAGCGCTTATACAATATTCATTTTCAGAGATAGTCTCCTTTTACAAATAATGAATATTCATTTTCTGTAAATTCCGGTTTGTAACGACGAAACTATTTTTTTTTTTTTTGTAATGAAAATTAGGTGCTTAGAGTGTTGAAATTACATTTCTAGTCATTAATATCATTAGCAAGAGTGATAAATGTTCGAATTCAAAAGCGTGAATAATATTTAAGCAATTTTATTTGACTTAAAATGTATAGGGCCTTTTCCTGTTTGTTTTTATTCAGAACGCTTGACTATCTGTGGCACCGTTTGACTATCCATATAGCAGTCACACTTCTCATTTTGCTTAGCTAATGATTTGTTTGTATAAAATAAAACAATATGCAGAAATTTATATTGACGTCCTTTTTGAAGCAGCACTAACACTATTTTGAGATTTACTAGCAATAATAAATTTTAGTTACATGTGCTTGCATTCCAATGATTTGTAAAAAACGCTACAAAATCCACCCTAAATGTGCCTTTTTTTCACAGCAAATTAAGACTATGTACACAATGTGCTAATCATTAGCGATAAAATATCAGAGAAGCGGTTAGAAAGGTTAACAGTAACAGTTAGGTGTTGTAGGTTAACAGTAGTTGTTCATAAACCTACCATAATACTGGGTTGTCGAAAAGATAATTAGAGGCCGTTTCGTACCATATTTTTCTTAGCAGAAATGGACGCACAATCGTAGTTTTTAGAATGTTAGAATGGAGAAAAAAAATCCTTCATCCTATAAAATTCACCCAAATAATACAAATGAAAAGATCAAACAAAAGTTTAGTTATTTAGTTAAATGTATCAAATTTCTTTACTTTCTTTTTTTAAATATTGTTTTATGCAGTGGTTCCTGAAAAATTGAAATTTAAAATTTAAACAACCTTCTATTTCTTATCATTACAGATATCAATTGCCTCAGAATGTTGATAAACTTCAAAAGAGAAATATATATATATAAATTTTGGTTTGAATTTTCATTAGACCAGGTTATTTGTGATATCAATATTTCCTATACTCAGAATTCTGCAATGAGATGTATATTTCTATACTCATTAAAATTTATTTAAAAGTTTTTGACGAACATTTTTCGCACACATATATGTTAAAATATTTCATCCAAGTATTGCGAATACAAATACTGGTCACACTCATTTAACATTTCATAAATATTTTTATTCATTTCAGAACTCCTATGTATAGAATGAGAAGTAAGAAAAGACAAATTTGTCTTGCCTTGCTTAATTACCTCTAAAAATTTCACAATGGGAATTTTAGTGTTACCATTCATTCCCGACACAAGTTAGCCACAATTATAAATAGCACCAAACTGTTCATCTATAACTTACTTTTATATCTTCTGCAGATCTGAAGAAGCACTTTGAGAACCAGCCCTTGAGCACGCATGTTGGAATCGAGGGACAGATCTCTCTCCAGTGCCTGCCTCCTGAGGGCGTCCCTCCCCCCGAAGTGCTGTGGCTGAAGAACGGGGAAGTGATCGACACCGCCAAGGACTCCAATTTCATCATCTCGAACGAGGGTAACCTATTAATCAGCGTGGTCAGGCTTGCGGATATGGGCAACTACACATGCATGGCTCGAAATCCGGCAGGAACCCGATATAGTGAGACGGCCGTCCTCACTGTTTATGGTAAGTCTATATTTCATTTCGTATGAATCTGTCACTTGGTTTACCACACTCACTGACACGGCTCAAGCCACTCCTTCTTTGCTATACCTTAATTATAGTCGAGAAGGGGTCCTCTAATTAGATAGATGGTTCGGTACAATTAGAAAGTAGATATGACCCAAGGATGATGCTCATAGCAGTGGACATTTTAAATAAAAAGTGTTCAAGTAAACATCATTAATATATCCTGTAAGATAGCTCCACCAGCGTGCTGCTGTTCGACGTTTTGAGGATTCTCCATTTCCACAAACAACGGCTTCGAGATGTTATGTAGCTCAAAGAGTTTAAATTCACTTGCTGTTTGCTTATGCAGTGTTGAATTGCTATCATAAAAGCTAAGAATCGACGAAAGAATCACTGTAGAAAAGGAAATAAGGGCATCTCTGTTTAGATTCATCTCACTTTTAGAGAAGTTTTATAAAGATTAATGAGCCATTCTTTAAGCTTGAAATTGACTCTTGCTATATCAAATTTATTAAACAGACTCATTTTAACACTTCTTCACGCATGAAGTGCTAAAATGCGCCTGTTTAATTAATTTTTATGTTAAAATATTTGTTTTTATCTCACCTATATAAAAAATAGACTGCTTGGCAAAAAAAATTGTGTTATAAATCGCATAAGGTGATAAAAATGATTAAGAATCGTTTAAAACGTTTGTCATAGTAGATAGTTGAACATAGGATGCCAAATTCAACTCAAAAGTTACTTTTTAGGTAATAAACTCTCACTTAGAAAACAAATTCCATATTTTAATTAATTTTTTTGTTAAAAATGAATCGAATTTTTTAATGTATTTTCTGCTTATTATTTACGGATCTTATTACAGCGAAGAAACATTTTAACACATCTTTAAAATTCAAAAAGACAACCTTTCGTTAATATTAGTATTATTTTTATAGTTTTTTTCATACTTTTAATAAATTAAAAATATTTTTAAATATATTTTACATCTTTATTTCTCATTGCTTTATACACACACACCTTTGTAGACAATACTATCTATCTGTTGCTATATATGTAATACTCATGTGGACACCGAATTTGTTAATCGTTAATTGGCAACAGTTCACACTGTCTACATGCTTGCGGAAAATTTGAGACAACATTATTGTCACATTTTTGCGTCTTGGCAATATACCGGTAGATAATGTTTGATAAAGCAATTGAAGTGAGTATTACTCTCAAAAAGCTTTCAAAGTAAATTAAACAGCATTATTATTATATCCTCTGTCGAGGATATTGCAGAGTTAGTGTCATATCAAAGAGGTTCTACAAAGGTGTGAACTATTGCTAGCATAAAATAAATTCTTTTTGTGCACATTACCGTTTGAATGATTAAAAATAAAATTTGGAAAATAAAGACAAAACAGTCAAGCCTAAATCATTATAACTGCACAATGTTTCAGAGAAAAAGTTCGAATCTTCTTCCTTTATTTATTTGCTCCTGTTTATGAAATCTCTATAATTTATTTTTCAAATTAAGTTAATTATTTTAAAAAAGAAGCTTAAATTGATTAGCTTCCATACACTTAATTGATATTAGATGCTTTTATATTAAATCGAATTTTGTATTGAAGAAAAGAAAGAAAGCCGCCTTCTGTACCTAATCAGTTCGTCTGAATTCAACAAACGCTACTACTTCTCTGTCGAGGATATTTCCTTCCTCTCTGCAGAGAATTGCAAACCGCATAATTTAGTTAGTCACAGTTCGGACTCCACGCATTTGATTCGTCAAACTTGGTGGATCCGTTATCGTGATTCGATTAACCTAATTTTACCTCTCATTACCATTCATTTGATGTATCTAAATGGGCGAGCTAGATTAACTCTTCATCTGCTTTCGATTTGGCGGCGGTCTTCATTCTTTTGATTCAACCAGGAAAGATTTTGTTGAATGTTTTAAAAATTGATTTATTTAAAGCTATGCATTCGGTTAGATGGATATTAATTCAAATAATAAAAATAAGTGAATTGTAATAAAAAATCTGTAGAACAGATACATCAGAAGCATATAGTTTTATATTCAATTATTTAAGTTTATTCGCTTTCATGGACGGACGGTTAGTAATCGAATTTGTATTCATTTGAAATTTTGTACGCCTATGTATTTTTGTTAGCATTGCATTTTTTGATTATTTTCAGAATTGAAATACTGCTTCAAATTGATTTCTTAATTGCATTATATTTATAATAATGAATTCTAAACTAAAAATAAAAGAAAAAAGTAATCAAAAGAAAAATTTTATAGGAAATTCAAATTTTTAGTTCAAAACATCATGACATGAAAATATTTCAGTCTGGATTTTTCTATCTTCATTATATTTTTTATTGTTTCCTTGTTATGTAATTGCGTAAGATGGCGGCGTTTTGCAGTTTAAAATGACGTATGAAAATCAAATCCAATTTATATATAAAAAAGTTTGGTTTCGAAAATTTGGAGTGGAAACGATTTATTTCGGCCTTAGGGTCTCCTAGAAAGCTCTACCCGATTCTGACTGTGTACCAGCCTATAAATATTATCAAAAATCTATTTTTTAGCTTAATAATAAAACTGCGTATTAAAAAAATCATGGAATATTTATATAAATATGACTTAATTCGAATTGGCATGAAAAGAAAGGTTTTTACATAAATATGGGTATGTCTATATTTACATTTATGCGAAAACACTGTTTTCGTAATCATCTCATCTTCGTGTGCTGCCGATTGACCGACATTTGTACTTTGCTGTACCGCGTGACTGATAAGTGGATCAATAAAGATAATTACGTTATTTCGGAGCGTGTGTCTAGATGAAGTATCTCTTACTCCGAAATGAGCGTATCTGTGAGTATTATTTTCGGAAGTGATTTCTCCTCCTTACCTGTCTGATCGGCGTTTGTTGCGTGAAAACTTTTATTGTTGTTGAAATAATGAGATACAAACTGTTCACAAGTATGCAGTTGGACTAAAAATTTCCTGATCATAAGTAAAAGAAAAAAAAATGTAGTTATGTATTCTGAATCGTATATGTATATAAATGTATTAATTTAGTATACATTAAAGGATTAGGATATTTTGTGTCCGTTCTGAAATCACTTCATAAATAATTTTGTACTACTGTCCTTTATTATTATATGCGCCGGCGTACTCTTCTAGGAGTAGCGCGTCTTCTCCGTGATCTGGGTGTCCTGGGTTCGAGTCCTGCTTCGGGCATGATTGTTCTTTACCCTGTGTTCTATCTGTGAGGTGTGTGAAAGATCACCCCCTGTCACAAGGGATTGTGTAAGCGAGTGTGTGGGTGTCATCTTCATATGAGCTAGAAATCAGACTTCTGCCGTCGGGTGTTCAGGGGCCTTTACCCTCTTAAGCTACCTTACAAACTCGGCTTAAATCGCTGCTTTTGTCAGGGAGCTTGTCTATGGCTAGTGCCATAAGTCACAACAACATTATTCTATGTAATGAAGGTAAATCCGCGGGCAGTTTTAATATACCACAATCTTATCGTTTAAAAGCTTAATTTTTTTATATGTATTCTTACGTCTCATCTGTAATTTAATGGTTATAATATTTATAAAATGATGTCCGATCTCCGAATGAAATCGGATACAATCCGAATTTATTGCTCAAAATATAATTTTATTTTCCAGCTTCTCATTTCATTCTTATATGTTTCCTATTGATGAAATTCCCTCCCAGACGGAATTCAACTGGAGGCTGCTTTTGTTTATGAGAAAGGGAAACACTGACCTCCACTTAACTTTTTTGCGAACAATCAATCCGTTCTCAAGCAGTCGTGCAAAGAAAATTACTCCTTCCCCCCTCCCGGTATCTTCCCCTTCTAATGAGGGAAGATTCCAACCCTTTGCTCTCGTCCACCTCGACTCGGTGGGAAAATCGTTTGGGAGGGTTTTGCTTCTTCTCAGCCCCTTCCTTTTTCTTTTCAAGTCTCCGAGCAGACGAGTGTGTATCTTTTCCTGTGAGATCGGGGAAGGAGAAGAGGTGGAGGCAGGTTTTTCGGGGGTCAAAGGGTAGACGCGCCGCTTGCTTATTACCTCATCGTTCGTCTTCTGGTTTTGCCAGCGGACAGGATAATATCCCGCAGCCTCTCTCTCTTGGCAATGCATCGATTTTTTTTTTTTTTTGCATTCCTTTGGCTTATTTTGTTTGGCTTAATTGTTTCGTGTTGTAGTTCGTCCGAGGAAGACAGTGGTGTAGTAAGCGTAAGCCGCCTCCGAATTATTATACAATTTATTTATTCGCCTTTTCTCGATCTCATCCGCCGACTACTGATTTTAAAAACGAAATTATATTAAAAGTATGATAGGATGAAATGAGGCATTTTTACCGCAGATACTTCCTCCATGACGAAAATATCCAGAAATATCCGAATCCAAACGAAACTAGAATGCGAATTTTATAAGAAACGCCACTGACGTTTTGCTTTCGCTTTCTATAATGAAATAAAATTATCAGAAAAGTATCTAAATAGTTCCGACGGTCACCATTTATAGCTGCTTAAGGATTATATTTTTCATAAATATGGATGTAACAGCCATTAGAAAAATAAATCTTTTATTGACGCGCAACCACCGTCACATTCGCCCGTTTGTGGAAGCGAGCTCTTTATTGTACGATTACATTACGGCGGGGATACTCCGGAAGAGTATAAACAGTGAGCAAAATATGAAAAGTAGAGAGGTAACACTTTTTGATTGATTGATTGACATGAAATGAAGATGTCGCTACGATCATTAGAACTGCATGAAAAGATAACTTTCCGCTCCCTATACCCCACTTCATTCAACCGTACATTGGCACACATTTATAACCAACCCCCTTCCCCCTTTCATCCCTTACTATCTCACTGGAAGATTTTTAAAGATAAAAATATTTCTTTTATAACTCTCTTGAAGAAGAAAACGTTTTGTAGCTCCATGAAGAATCAGTGCACACGTTCGATTTGTTTTAAACTATATAACATTGACAAGGGGAAAAAAAAAAAAAATAGCGACTTGAAATACATTAATAGTGATTGTGTAGCGTAAACATACCTCCCGGCAAACTGATGTGTCGATTTAGTTAGTTATTTTAATATTCCGTTTCTAAGGCAACAATAAGGGTATTTTGGGACGGAACTCGAAATTTTGAACCACGGTCAGATGACGAGAACGATACCTGAGCTGGCACTCCCTCTTTCCGAATCTCCGCACTATAACAACAGGAGGATATTTGGTCCCGATGAATTTAACATGCACCCCACCCGCTTACATGATGATTTTTCGGTGGAATCGGGTCTTTAACCTGGAAGTTTACAGCTCCAAGGCTGAGACCTTACCACTAGACCACCGCGGCCTTAGCTGATGAGTTGGATAAGTAATTACTGTTTATTTCAATATTCTGAGGCAACTACTTTTCGACGATTCTATCTCATTAAGGGGAAAGACGAGGAAGGATGAGCGTATTTCCAGAATTCTTCGTCATTCTTTGACCTTGATTTACGCCCTATTAGATACTTTTTTGTTCAATTTTTTTTCACGTGTATGTAAATATCGTGTCATTACTCACAGTGCTATTTCAATTCAGTCTGAGAGTAATCCGAGTTTATTTTATTATAAAATGTAAACATCCCCTCCTTTCATCTTTCCTCTCACCCCTATTTTGACAAATTAAACCTATACTAACGCATGCGCAAAAGCGAAGAGTGTTTTAGAATCCGTTGTCAAACAATAGTGACACTTGAGCTCATCGCTTTCTCCAGTGGTGTGCGGAGAACCCCTAATGCACCACTACTAAGCCCCTATATTTGGCTTCTGTAAATTTTGTGTTGCTAATGGTATAAAAATAATGGTTGTGAAGTTTTAATATTTTATTTTATATTAATCATTAATTTTTATATTGTGTCACCCCTTTTATTGGCTTCATGGGATCAGAGGAATAAATAGGTAAAATGGGAGGAAATGTAAATTGTACTAAAGAAAAAAGAAAATGCGAAAAAAAAAAAAAAAAAGCATATTTTGTTTTTCAGTCTCGAATTACACTTTTTCTGATATCATCTGTTATTTTATAAAAATATTCTTATATTTCTGTCTTATTATTACTTGAAAAGTAAATGCCAATGGAAGCTCTTTGTTTTATAAGTTCAAATTCTTACAAGTTAAAATAATTTTACATTTTGAAAATCCCTTCATATAATATTAGATATTGTTATAAATAATAGTAATAAAAGGTATTTATAGTTTTTATATTTTCAACTGAATAAACATCAATGCTTTTTTATGGATCGCTGTAACAGTTTGAATTTTAGGATGTAAAGGTAAAGGTTCGATACCCGATTTCAACAAATATTTGGGATTTATTTTGGTTAAATTGGACATCGGGTGGATAGTGTGGGATTTCCAGTGAAGTAGATTAAGTAACTATTTTAAGCTGATAATCTGATGGGGGAGGCTGTAGGCAGAGTGATTTAGAAAACTATTATCAGTTTTACTGTCAAATAAATAAATTCACAAAAAATAAATTTACAAATCTCCAAGAATACAAGTTATGTGAATTATAAATATAAGAATAGAAGCAACACTGCGCTAAGTATAATTAATCAGATAAGAATATATTTCCTTCTATTCACTTAATACAGCATTTAATTTTTTTAAAAATAATAATAAATAGATATGGCCCATAATAAATAAATAAACACATATGCATTTTTATGAAGTTATTGAACTAAATAGTCGACTTGAAATAAATAATCAATATGGTTACTTAAGTTTAAAATATGTTGACTAGTTAAAAATATATATTAAACTAAATGGAAGAAAGAAGGGGCCTTAATATGTGCTGTCTAGTGCCATTAAAAGCCTAAACTCGCCTCAGATTAAAAATGACTCATCCTTCCATCGGCATGGTGTGAAAGTTTAACGAGGAATTGCCGACTAAGACGTCAACAGTGATTGGTCGGATTCAAACAAGTCCATATCAAAATAATCACCATGTAGCATCAAAAATGGAATGTTACTAAATAAAACCGAACTGTTAATATATTTCATGTTGGCAATTTTGATACCTTAATATATTTTACTAGCCATTTTTTAATGTTTAAATCCTTTACTCGAAAATGCAATTAATTTTATCTTATCAGAAAGTTAAAAAAGGATTTAATTAAATTTTTATTATGTGCTGTTAAGAATTCTCGTAGAAATCGTGCGGAAACTTTGGCGATATCGATAAGAAACGAGTCGGCCAAAGTCACCGCCAACAGAGAGATAATTCGCCGCATGTCGCCAAACCCTGTAATCTCGTAGATTATTTCTGAAGATAATTTTTATGTCTCCTTTGAATTAAGAGTTTTCTTTTTAACTCAGGTAGCCGATTTGAGCCTGGCATTAATATACACGCCGGCACGCGCTTAAGTCCATAGGAATCTTTTCTTCCACCTCGGTTGGGGATCCAGATGATTTTTATGTTAATCATGTTTCACCCTCTTTTCTTTTTTTTTTTCTTTGTTCTTTTGAACTCTTCTCGAATTTCATTTTCGTTCTCATTAGCATTTTATGAACGCACTGCCTGGATGTGTATTTTTTTTTTAAACTAAAGGTATCTTCGAGGACATTATCTTTTAATATTCTGAAGAAGAAAACTGTCTCACCTATTTTTCCTCCTTTCTTTTTTCTTTCTTTCTTTCTTCCTTTTTTTTCTTTTTTTTTTAACAAAATATTGTTGCATATTTTTCCAAGGTAAGTGAAAATTAAAAAGGATCACGGATTGTGAAACACAGTGGTTCATTTTTTCACCTTCTTTTTTTCATACATTTTTATTTAACTTAACTTGTTTAATTTTAGATGGAAATTTTTGTTTATTGACTACTTACTCTTTTCTTATGTGCTTGAGTGTTGAAATTTAATATAGCTACATGCTCTTGATGACAATCTATTTTAATGTTTTGTAACTTAATCAGCGATTACCGTTAAGCTGGCGGTATTTGATGGTGAATTCAAGAACAAATTGTTATAAATAATCCATAAGATTAATTTTAATGAACTATGAATTAAAGATTAGAAATAAAAATGATTAAGGTAAAAGAATTATGACTGAGTATATGTAAAACATAATAAAATAATACACTAATAAAAGTGCATTTATAAAATTCCGTTTTTAATAATTATAAATGAAAAATATTTCCGGGGTTTTATCGTTTAAAGTCATTAGAAGAAAACGTTAAGGAGAAGGGGGGGGGGGCTATTTCATTTTTTTATGAATGATGTTAATTTTTAAAGTTAAATAATAATAATAAAAGAATCAAGGATTATAAAATGCAGCTGTTAATTCGCTTAAAAATTTTGAAAACATTTTTTTTTTTTTTTTTTTTTTTCTAGTCAGTTTTCCAAAACAAGTTTACTTATAGTAAATCGAACCTTTAATATTGCATAGTATTTCATACGTTATGCCTTTAATTTCCTCTCATGGTTTGCAGTTTGAAATTTGTTTCGTTTAAACTGGTCAGTCTTAAAATGGACTTTCTGCAGAATTCCAAGTGTGTTTATTTTGTTTTAAAAAAGGACAAATTAATTTCATATCGTTTAAATTCTACATCTTCGAATCAAAGCAATCAGCGGAATTCCGTTAATTCATTTCTGTTGTCAGTTCCTTCATTTTTGATAGATTTTTTATAGAATGCTAATTTATAATTTAAATTGGATGAATTATCGCCTCATATTGATGGCCAGCTTATTATTATTATTATTATTGAAAGTTTCCGATAGCTTCTATTGCTGAAAGATGATTTTCAACTCAAAATTACGATGCTTTTTTACTTATGGACGTGCCAAATGTTTAAGAAGTTTTCATCAATTGTATATTTTTTCTATCCTTTTCTATCCTAATAGCTCCACTCCTTTTTAGGTTAGAAAAGGAAATGATGAAGAGGAGTGAATATTTTCTTATATATCCGGACGAAAAAAAACAAAAACATAACTGTGCCTGAATAGAATTTCTTCTGACAAGAATTTTTTTAAAAAAGGGACAGTAACAGGAAAGAAGTGCATAATGAAATTATTTTGGTTAATTAAACTTTAAATAAACTCAGATAGTTTTGATAAGTTAAATTTATCATTTTTAAATCAGGAATTCTAACGTTTTTATTATTATTTAAAAACATAAATAAATAAATAAAAATAAATAAATAAATAAATAAATAAAATAACAGTAGTAATATGCCGTGTAATTTTTCTTTCAAGGATATATTTTTCATAATCGGCAGCATGTCTTCTTTTTTAACATTCTCCCGTGCAACGAAATAAAACTCCTCGCATCCAATGTCAAGCTGTAAAAGGAACTGTAGAAATTCTTGCACTGAACAAAATCGTATTTCTTACCCTTTCTTACCGTTTTGTTATTTTCGGTGAGCGTGATCTGCGACCAAATGCGGGCGCTCGTGGAATTTGTCAGTTTTGTGCGCTAAATGTCTGCAGGTTATGAATCTTGATACTTCGCAATTTATTGTAGTTTATTTTTAGAAGGAACGTTTTGAATTCTTCTACTTTTTTCCACCACCCCTCATTGGCCCAAGGCCCTCGAAACGAAGCAGGATGTACGTTGAGAAAAAGGCATTGCTCTGCAGTTGAATTGTTTTTGTTGGCTCTTAGTTTGTCACATTAACGTTAATCGCTCTTTTATATGTTTTAGCGCTATAAAATGTGATCCCTATATCTAAAATTTTTCTAATTTTTATCAACTCGCCTGAAACAAAGTTCTTGGGGTTAGATTCACATCCAAGACTATTAAATACAGTAGTCATAGATCACATATTCCACCTCATACTGACAGCCTCTGATTGTGACATTATTGGTAATAAATATATTATCATTTATTGTGTTAAGGAGGATAATTCATTAAATTTCACTGACTGTACTATTAGTGACAATAAATCATTATTGTTACAAATTATAAAGCTAATAACTTAATCCGACGATTGCAAAATCTGTCAGGCGGTTTAAACTGAGGGAAGAGTAATCAATACATATAAAGATCATCCCTTCGGGTAAAAGAGTGAAAAATCTCTAGTTCAACCTTACTCACCTGAAGATCCTCATATACGCTGATTTGTGTGCAGCGCTGGCATTGACCTTATCATACGAAGCTGATATTTTACTTTCTTCTCAGTTTATTTTTCTCATGAATTATGAAATTAAATAGAATAATTCTTGTGATTGGCCGTGACGGAATCTTATCAAGTCGATTAAGAGGTTATTTCTTACAATTGAATAAATGTGATAAATACTATATTGAAATGATTTATTTTGTGATTTGAATTGTAGAAACTGCGAATTCAGCTTAGAAATCCATTGGTTTTGTTTTTCAATCAATCAAGTATAGATTATTTAAATGTACTTAATGTAATTTTTTTTAAGAAAACAATTTTAATTCTGTAATATTAAGTCATTATACTTATTATTCCATGAAAGTTAAGTGTTTGCTACTTTGATGATTTATAATTTCCAATGTCTGTCTGCTCAGAAAATTGTGTTTGGAAAATTAACTATGTATATAGTAAAGCCTCATAACATCATATGTTGAAATGGGTGAACATATCTCAGAAAGTTTGATGAAAATGTGGAGCCTTCCCTTTGCTTCTTTCCACATAACATTTTTGCATTTTCATCTTCATCTTCTCATCCTTCCTCATCATTCATCTCCTTTCCCATTGTATGATACGAAGTTTGTCATCACTAGTTTAGCTTGTCATCATCAGAGAGCAGTGAGAAAACAGAATTTTCTACATCCTTCTCCGTTTTTATGATTCATTGTTCATTGTATAATTTATAAATAAATGTCATTCCTTATATAAATTATATTATTCATTATGTAAATTTATCCATCTAGGCATAAATTTCGGATTTAAATGTTTAGTCCTGTTGTAAAGCTATTTTGGGACAGACCTCGCAATTTTGAACCGTGGTTAGATGACGAGGACGGCACTTGAGCTGGTACCCCCCTCTCCGCACCACACCAGTGGGAGGACGTTTGGCCCTGACGGACGTAGCGTGCAACAGACCCCTTACACGACGGTGCTTCGGTGGAATCGGGTCTCGAACCTGAAAGCTTACCCCCCTCCCGAGCCGAGACTCTACCATCGTTGGTCCCCACGGATTTAAATGTAAATGTATCGATAAATGTACTTTTTTATATAGCCAGTTAATGTGGTGTCGATTACCGGAGATTTTACTGTAAATAATATTGATATTGATTGAAATTGCATGATTTTGCGTTTCTTTAAATAAGTTATATAACGAAAATAGAGCTGTTTTTTAACGGTCATTTTCGACTTTGTAATGATCATTACAGAATTATTAAATATTTGAAAAGCTTTCCTAATTTCAGGAACAGGAAACTTTCCTAATAGGGAACCTTTTTGTGCATCTTGTCTTTGAAATAACGGATCAGATCATTATTTTTAATTTATATTAATTATCTCTCGAGGCTTTTTTGCTCAGATCAAAATATAAGTGATGAATTTGATGTTTCTGTTTAATTAAATATTTCTTTCAATGAATATAAATCTCGTTAAAGGGGGAAAAAATTGTCTCTGCAAATAAAATTCATTTTTTTTTTCTTCTTCATAATATAAACATTTCATTCGTTGCTCGAAATTTCAGAAATGTCGCCAAATGGCGGTAATTCTCTTTTTTCCGATTGCTTCGATTTTTATATTAATTAAGTCCGCCTCAAAACTTTTGTTCTGTTATTTAAAAATTAATGATTGCGTGTTTGAAGGCTTAAAAATTTTGCATCAAGAGACCGAATAATCTGGGAAATTTTACATCTCCTTCTTTAGAAATAGAGATTTATCTAAAATTCGTTATTATTTTTTTCGATGCAATTCAATCAATTGCTGACTCATCGAATTCAATATTCCCCATCCTTCATTGCTCCTCTCGACATAAACTCCTTTGTTATTGACACTCCAGTGCTAACTCTTATCTCAAAATCAATCTCATGGAATTTCCCTTGCACGGATGTTGCAAAAGAAAGACTTCTTATTGATTGCTTCTCTTTCTTTTTGGCCAATCGAAACTCTTAAGGAGTGAATAAAGCATTTATATTACTGGATGAAATTTTTTAAAAATTTTATTTCAATGCAATACTAAAATAGTTCTAGCGATTTTAACTTTCTCCTATATGAAGTACCAAGATTGTAATCGTTTAAAAATTCGAACTCGAGATTTTAACGAATTTTCAAGTTTTAGAAATCTCTGTTTTTCGAAAAACACATTTTTAGCACTATGTCTTTCTGTCTGTTACAAATATAACACAAAAAATGCTTTGAGGTAGACAGATGAAATTTAACATACTTTCTTCACAGCCGATTTGCAGATTTCTATTAAATTGTGAACAGAATTCGTTCTGAGAAAGTCTATCTGTCCTTCTGTTCGAATATAAGTTAATGCGATAATTACAAAAGGAAGATAACTTGATGGACAAAATTTAGTACATAAATCTAACATCTTTAGTGTAGACAATCTATCAAAGTTTGACCCAATTTGTATTCAGAAACATGCAAAAGTGGCGACTCAAAAATGCAGAAACTTAAATATGTCAAAATTTGTATGTGATTTTTGTGACTTGAAGTATAATTTTTTCTTCTAATTTTTGTTTCAATCGGTTAGGAAAAACGCGTCTAAAACAAATATTCGCTTTTTGGACACTATTAACCATTTATCAGGGATAAATCGGCAGAAGAAAAAAAATTTGCCAAGTACCACGTTATAGATTTAGTAAAACGCGAAATGGATGGCAAAGATTAATATTTCATAACTATTGTAAACTAATGCTATGTAAGGCCTTTTCTGGGAAAGTAGTGAGTATGCGAGACAGTGAGTAGGAGAGACCCGCTGGTGCGCTCTTTTTGTAATGATTCAGTGAAATTTCAAAATTCATCCTATTCAATTATTACAACTGATGATGATGTCCATAAAATTAAAGAGAGAGAGAGAGAGAGAAGTGGTGAGAAGGAAACTCCTATTATTTCGGTTTTTTCTTCTTTAAATTGAAGCAGCAAAACTTTAATAACGAACCATTATTCTCCTGAAGCAAAGCTTCGCATTCTCTTCAGAACTTAAAAATATTTTATCAGTTCAAGTCACCATCGGCTTTGTTTCTCTCCTCAGTGAACGGTGGCTGGTCAACGTGGAGCCCCTGGTCCGAATGCACTGTTCGCTGTGGCCGAGGTACGCAGCAACGATCTCGACTCTGCACCAATCCCGCCCCGCTCAACGGAGGGCGGGCCTGCTCGGGCGAGCCCCTGCAGAAGTCCGACTGCACCTCTCTCTGCCCCGGTAAGCGATACTTATTTCGCACTTATACATTCATGTACATTCCGCACTTTCACATCTCTTGCTGCTCATGTTTCGTTCATGGTCAATGCATCTGCACGATGGTTGTCTTTTCGATTAATCTCTTTATTAGTCTTTGCTAGGACATGACTTTCATCTCTCCGTTTTTGTTACTTTTTAGTTTATTATTATTAATAAATTATTCATTGTGTTCTTCTTGTTACCTGAAGTCCAAGTAATTATGCTTTTTTCAGTGATGTGACCAAGATGAAAGGAAACTGAGGCTGATATTGATAATTTGATATGTTTGCCCCCTCCCTTCCAATTCACCAATGTCACAATAAAGGTAAATGATATTCGGGGTTGGAAAACTTTTTCTGTCACATTTAGTCTGACAAATGCGCTTGCATATTCTTCCTCCTCTGCGCCTCCCTATGATTGGTATCCGATCTATCTCTTTCCTTCAAGCCTCTATATATTTACTTCCTTTATTTAAAAGCATCAACATTGTACGATGGCGTTTTGCCAACTGCAGATCTTGTGAATTTGATTCCAACAAAGTGCTTGAAGTATACTGAGACTTCATATTGACCTTTAATTTCATTCAATCTTCATCAATCAATCCTCTCAGAGGGTGGTCAAAGGTTCATTTTTTTTTCAGAGGAAAATCTTTGTCATCAAAATGTTAATTCCACAGACAGAGGTGTATAGAACAAAAGAGCCTCTCCAAAATCTCAAAATAATACTAATAATAATAAGGATTTTTGATACGTCTATCTTTGTAACAATTATCTTAATTAATATGTGTTCTTTTATAATATAATCAGTAATTTTTTTCCATCATTTTTCTGCCAAAAATTTAATCGCGAGCTCGAAATGAAAAGACCAATAAGCGAAGGGAGATAATTAATTACCGCATTAAAATAAGTATAAATAATGGAAATTATTTGATACATTTTAAGAGAAAGTTTTAAATCAAAATGGTTTCTTAAATTTATTTCAGCTTTCAAATCTTGAATGATTTTGGGTTGAAAAAAATATACTACGAGCGAATTCATAAAATATAAAAGGTTCAAGTTCTTGAGGTTTGATCTGCTGTTTATCTTCTATTAGTTACAATATGAAATGGATACTCACTACCATTTTTGCCCCAAACAATAATTTCATTCAATCGATAACTCTGAGAAATGTGAAAATGCATAAAATTTCAATCGCAACTCTATTAAACAAATATCGAATAGGGAATTCTTTTCTAACCGCTATCCAAGAAGAATCCGTGTGGCAAAAAATTTAACGATTGGCGAGCATTTCGCGAGAATGGAAGTGAAAACGTACCGTAATCTTAAGTCTAACCAATGATTATGATTAATAGAAGTTTGATTAATAGAAGTTAAAGCCTTAAGTAAACATAAATTCCAAAAATCCACCTTTCTATATAATTAATTGACAGGAAAGTGTCTTAAAATATCTGTCTGGTTGAAGGGAGGGAGGTCAACTCAATTTCAATAAGACTGTCTAGGAGCAAACATTAATTTGAGTGACTCCTTCTTGTTATAGATGAATTAAAATAGCTTTTTTAGAGTACCTGATAAATAATTTAAAATAAATAATCATTCAATTTTAATTAAGCGCGAGTCAAATTTTATTTGAAATTGAGATTCGGATCGTAGCACAAGAACTCGGAAGCTGACATCGCATCGTTTCGCATATTCTGATAGCCAATGATTGATTAAAAGTAAGAAACATGATTTACTCTTAGCCTGAAGCCTAAAACTGAAAGAAAAAAAAATTGAATTGGATGTAAAGTTTTAAAAAAAGTTTTAATTATTTTTTCTTCTACATTTAGTTTTAGTAATATTTTATATCCTCGTAAGCATTTGAAAAATCAAATGGGCCCTTTGAAACTTTGGCAAAGCGATTTCTTATTGGCTTATTTCATCTCTGCTATAATTTACAAGTTCTTTGATATATTTTTATATACTTTTATAATTAAATAATTAAGTTTGGCAGATTTTGTTCAATTCCACAAGAAAGAATCGAACAATACAAACCGCATCAACTCTTGCAACCAAATCGAATCCGAAACGTACCTGGGCATTCCGCGTCACCTGACGGCGCTACGACACACGTGTTCAGCATTCCTTCCAGCTTGTTTGTGAAGGCTCCCATTATTTATGGACATCATAATTACTGGATACTCGGGATCCATACGTGAGGCATTTCGCAAATTGTTTTATTTCCTGAGGAATGCAGACAGGTTGAATGCGCCTCTGACACATTTATCACCGGAATTTCGCTCGATGCAGTGAATCTGCTCAAAGGGATTTAAAACTGTGACAGAGGCATAATTCCAGCTCGTTGAAAAACAGTTTAACTATGTTACCATTTAATGCTACAGCGAACGGTAGAATTTGATTTAGTGCATTTTTGTTGTATTATGCGGGATAAATAGTACATAGTGAAATTTTCTGCTTAGTTTTCAAATGTATTTTGATGAGTTCACTTTTTTTAAAACTAGCGGGTTTTCTTTTTTTTTTTTGTACTTATTGATTTTAAGAATTATGGTTAAAGAAACTAGTCCAATATTTCTTTAATAAATTTAAATGTGACTTAGTTTTTTCTAGAATAAATCTTTCCCAAGTTTAATCAAATGTTTATATACTATCTTAAGAGAACTGGAAACATGTATACTTTCCAAAAATGGATTTTTCGGTTTTTGTCCAATAAAATAGAGGAAATCTCACTGATTACAGAATTGTATGATTTTTATAGGTTTGAAAAGTGAAAAGTTTTTAAAGTATCATTTAACAATGAATCAATCTTCTGCGCAGCTTCTATGATTGAAAGTTAAGAGTTTTTTTCTTTGCCTTAAAGCATTCTATTCATTACAATCGTATGAAATTTTATACAACAATGTCTACAAACCTTATGCATCTATTAAACATATTTTTATTTTTCTTGGCTAAATTATTATTCTTCAGAGGTTATTTATCATACAAAATATCATAGAATTTTTAAATTTTCAAATTCCATGGTATTCATTTTTTAAAAAATATATTTTATCATTTGTTTAAATGAAAATAATTTCAATGCAATTATTAAATCTATGTCCATGTGTTATACTAATTTTTGAATGATTTTACTCAATTTTTTTTTTCTGAGCTTACCAATTTATGGTTATGAGCTTGAAAATTATAGCATTACAGCATTAATTCAATTTTCCATTAAAAAAACAAATACTTTAAGAAACAAATATTTTTCTACTGTTTTGTAATTCGTTCTATATGTTCTAAATTTCCAATCAGATAATAACTTCTATTTGCGAGAAAATCCCTTTTATTTACAATGGGCATTTCGGTTATTTTTATTATCGAGAACTTTTTAGTTCCCTTAAGAACAATTTCTCTTCTATTTCTTTTTGACTCCATATTTTTTTGATTCGCTCTTTATAACAGATATCCATACTCATTTTTTATGACTACAAAAAACAGTGAGACTATCAGTAGCGTCTGATAGTCATCAGTGAAGTAGTAAGTGTTATTGGCGCCCATGGCATAGTACTTTTTCGCTCCCTTATCATATTTGATTTTAAAAAGTAACAAAAACTCATTTCTTTTCAATGTGCTTAAAAATGGCACCCTACAACCTATTCATCTTTATCTTTACGCCACTGATCCATCTCAAATATCAAACAGATGTAAAATGAAGTATATTTAAAATGGCGAAAATTTTAATATAAAAAACATTTATATCTCAAATCTTATACAAAATTTTATAAAAAAATTTAAAAAAAGAACTAAAAAAGGTTCCTTTTTCTCCTTGAATCTTACAAAAAAAAAAAAAAAAAAAAAAAAAAAATACATAAGAGCTTTAGGAAATGGAAAAATTCGTAACACACGTCACGGCGCAACGCATAAATTTCGTAATGCTGAACGAATATGACAACAAAGCCATTATTTCTCTTATTACTACGTTAAAACATAAAAATTACGTTCACACGAATAAATATGTCTGGATATTTATTGAATTAAATGCAGCATTTTAATGCTAGATTCTATTGACTTGAGAGATATTTCGGGTGAGAATCGTGTAAACACGTTCGAGTAAATGAAAAGCCCCTTCGGTGTATTCTTCTGGGATGAATATTTCTTGTGCCAGACGCTTCGGTGGTACGTGAGGAAGTGGAAAAACGTCTCAAAGACATACGGGAAAGAAGCTGATAGCATCTCCCACCAGATGCCGTTGTCATCTTTCCTTGGAAGGGAAGATCGGAGGGCCGATAAAGGTGGACAAGGTCGGAAGGGGGGGGGGGGTCATCACGTGCGCGGGAAAGGAGGTTACGAAGAAAATGGGCTTATCTGCTCTGCAAGAAATGCTGAGGAAATGAAGTCTACATACTTGGAACGCTCTCTTACTGAAAATAGTCACTTTTGGCGTCCAGATATCTTGCCAGGAATATTGGCTTTTATTTAATTTGAATTAAATTACTTATACTTAACTTCATGTAATTCTGTCAAATTGTTAGACTTTAGAGCCGTACTATTTTAATTATCTCGTATATGTTCTAATCTCTGAGCGTATGAAAGTTCCCATAGGAGAATGCCTTATGTCACATGATTCTATTAGAAACATTAGAAACGTAATTTCTCCTTCCTATTTACTAACTTTCTCGCATTACAATTTCATTTTTTTTATTCGTCGTTTAAACTATACAGATATTGAACAGATTCTCTCTTTCTCTCACTTTTTTTCTTCTTTTCTTTCAACAATGAAAGAAAATCACGCGATTGAACATTTGATGAAACTGTAAAATCGGTTTGAATTTCGAACAGTCTAATCTGTTATTAGAAAATAAACAAAAATACTTTTAAAAGTCCGAAAAATTAATAAACTGATATAATTAAAAGTTTTTTTTAAAAACTTGTCATCGAATGGAAAATGGGATTCATTCGCTTAAAATCTTTTTTTTCCCTTTTTTTTCCATTTTTTAAATCAATTTTTTTATTACAGTTATTAATTGCTAATTGCGAATTTTCATAAGAGTTAGAACCAAGATATATCATTTAACACTTTCAACGCTCCCGACGACCAAGATCGGTTGAACTTTATAATACATATCTGAAGAATACCTTCACTTTTATCTAAACTGGCATAAGAGACAAATTATTAAATTGCTAAATGCTGTTACTGAAATTCATATTTGTAATATTTTATAACAGTTTTATAACAAAACGTCATAACAGTTTTCTGGCAGTGGGACAAAATGTCATCATATTAGATCTCTATTTTGAATTTACTGAGGAGTGTATAAATACAAATATGATGCTCATGCTTTTCTCTAAATGATTATTGCAAAACAAACATGCCTATATGTAGAGGTTTCGCACATTGCTTTTTCTTAAGAATAATTGAAGCGACTTTGTGGCAACACAGTGTCGTCCTGTCAGAATATTGTTCCCACAGGCCAAGTCCCTGTTTATCGGGAAGGCACTCAAATCTCTTGCCAAGGATCCTCCCCCTCCCTCCCCTCTTTGTATCGCATTAATTAAGAATTCTGTTTAGCACTTTCTCAAAAGATGCTGGCGAGACGCGTGGGAGGGGTGGTCGTGATGTCGTTTGGACAGGAGAGAATGAACATCGATTTCTCATTAGATGCTCTGCTTCCATAGAAGGCCGTCTCGTTGTGTGCTTTGAATAACAAAGGCCGACCGCGGAGCTTGCCAATTTTCTTTGATGTGGCCAAAATTCGAACTTCCTTTCTCCTGTCCTAGATGTAACCCTTTCTTTCGTGTCTTCTTTTATTCTTTTCCCCCCATATTTATAAATTCTTCTGTCTGTTTTTATGTAAGCTTATATACCCAGAGTTTCTCGGATTGGCAATATTTTCAAGACTTTTATTAATAAAAATTAACTATTTAATTAATTTTCCTAAAGCTTACTAAAACTTCCCATCTTTAATACTTGCAAAGCAAAATTTAAAGAGGCATAACTAAGGTTATATTGCCATATAACAAATCATTTGTTGAAAATTGTGTGACCAAGTACAACGAAATTTAAATATATTTAATGTTCACTCTCGATGGAATTCAAATGTGGACTAAAGTAAACGTATTTTTTAAAAATATTAATATAGTAAATGCAAAAAATTTGCTTATATAAAATCCTCTTATTGCTTGCAACTATGCGCCTTTACTTGTCATACTACAACTTTATAAGTGTATAAAATGTAATTAAAAAGACTAATTAATTCATTGCCATGAAACCCTCTCATATTTTGTAATATTTATGGGAAATAACTACTTATTATTCCAAAGCGTACAAAATATTTATCCGTTTCTCTCTTATTCAGTATATTTGCTTGTAATTGAAACTCCCTCATAGAGAGAATTCTTTCAATCATCTTGATAATGAATTGAGGTGTTAAATGAGTTTATTTTGTAATAAGTTTTTGTTTTTCCAAATTTTCAAATTTATTTTTTATGTGAATATACTAAGAATATAAAATCATTTTCAAGTATTTTTAATTAGAAAAGAAACTACAGCTGAATAAAATATATTCTTTCAATTTAAGCTATTTCCTGGGGAAGAGGCATTAAACTATAATTTTTTGCTACTACTATATTATTGATACTGATCTGCAGTGATCTGGTGGTTCGACTTCAGAACTGAGAGTTCTAAGTCTAAAATCCAGTTTCTTTATTGATTCCGCTGCAAATATAATCTTGGTACTGGTTAAAAGTCAGCTATCTTTCCATTAGTATGGCGTGGTAGCTTGAAGAGGAAGATTCCAACTGTACTCTTGCTCTTGTTCATTTACCTTACAATAATTTGTATGCTTTTTCGAAATGTAGTGTTGATATAACTAAAATAATTTGTACTCGTACATGAAATATACACTGGTTGGATATATACAACAGGAATTATTAAACATTCGTGTTTTCTTTTATCCCCCCCCATCTTTATAAATTCTTCTGTCTGTTTTTATGTAAGCTTATATATCCAGAGTGCAACAGGAATTATTAAACATTATTTCAGAAAATTTTGCATTCCTATAAGTATTTGAGATAAAAAAAAAAGCATTTTTTTTGTATCAAAAATAGTGTTTTTAATATTATATTTGTCCTTGTAATTTTTTTTTAAATAACGATATTTTTTTAATGAAAATTTAAGCTATGCTTTTTCAATTAAATAAATTACAAATAATGATTTTTTAACATAAGAAAATTTAACTGAACTTTATCTAATTTTTAAGTATTTAACAGCGCATTGCTAGTTTATATTTTCATCTTTTATTTAATTTTAAATCAAACTTGAATTTTAACGAGCTCGAAATAAATGCCTATGAAAATGTTACAAAAATTTATTAACAAACTAACATTAATTACATTTGAATAGTTTAATAACGCATAAAATATAATGTAAATTATATATATATCGAAGTATTCTCGGGAAGGAATGATACTTTTTTTTTGAGAATGAAGTCACTATTATTAAAATACATGATAGAAATAAAATACATGAAATTAGAAATAAAATAAGAACTATAATAAACATTAATCATTTTTATTTTTAAACTGTTCTTTATTTCAACATACCGAATATCGTTTAATAATTATAGGTTTCTACCAATGAAATTATATTGTCTCTGACTTCGTAAAAGAATTTCATTCGTATCTAAACATAGCGCAAGGACAGTCTTGAACCAAAACAAAGCAAAACCCACCCCCTGTTCTTGCATATTACCATCTCCATCTTTCATTGTGCCGAAATTATATGCATTTTCTGCAAAAATACGATAATTTTTTTCCCCACCGGAATCGAGGTCTTCAATTATAAGCTAAATTAAAAACCATTTTTCCTGACAAAGAACAGCCGACCGTTTTCTTTTTATATCGGCAAATGAGAGCGTCAGTGGAATAACCTGAGTGTATTTAACGACGTCGTTTCAACCCCCGCTGTCTAATTAAAAAAAGAAAAAGGCAAGACAGCAATGAACTTGGCTGGCCATTTGCATCGATTTCAAATTGACGTACTTCAAGCCTTGATGATGCCTTTAAAAGGCGGGTTAAAAATGGCTGGAACACATTGGGAAAAATTGCCCTCACCCCCCTCCTCCTTGTTTGGGTAATGATGGTTCCCTCAAAGTGGAGGTCACCGGAGATTTTTCTTTCTATTTTACAGACGAAGAGAAATCGAGGAGGTGCGTTAATCGATGACGATTTTTATATCGGTATGCGAATCATTTAAGTGGAAGTTAATGTTCTACTCAACTTTCCAAGAATTTTTCGTTATATATAATTCAGATCTCCCCTCTTTTTTTTTTCTTTCTATTTTTTCCCCCTCTCGAAATGTAAGTGAAATTTTTTGAATATCTGAGAAATAATTTTCTTTAGTAAATGTAAAGAATAAATGATAAAAACTATCGTGATGGTTTCCCTAGTTTTTGTTAATAGTTTCTCTATTTTAAATATTCCCTAAAAAACTTTTACAGATTTGGAATTTTTTTTACAAATTTACTT